>VYZX01017740.1:112861-175353 GCA_013401335.1 Brachypteracias leptosomus
TATTTTTCTTATAGCCTTTCTTGCCTTGAATCTCTGATTCTGAGCACTTATGACAGTTTAATTCACAGAATAGTTGAGGATGAAAGTACATCTGGAGATCATCTAGTCCAGTCTGGAAATCATC
The DNA here is from genome assembly GCA_013401335.1 of Brachypteracias leptosomus. Classification (NCBI taxonomy): domain Eukaryota; kingdom Metazoa; phylum Chordata; class Aves; order Coraciiformes; family Brachypteraciidae; genus Brachypteracias; species Brachypteracias leptosomus. The sequence continues at coordinate 112,986 of VYZX01017740.1, forward strand.
TAGTCCTGTCCTTCAGTTCAAGCAAGTTGAGCCTGGAGCAGGTTTCTGTAGGCTCAACCTAGAGCAGGTCACTCAGGAGAATGTGCAGTTGGATTTTGAGTATATCCATGGGTATAGACTCCACAGCCTCTCTGGGCAACCTCTTTCATTGTTCAGTCATCCTCACAGTAAAAAATATTTTTCTTACATTTAAATGGAATTTCTTGTATTTTGATTTGTGCCCCATTGCCTCTTGTCCTGGACACCACTGGAAAGAGCCTGGCTCCATCTTCTTTACATGCTTCCTTCAGGTATTTATATACATTGGTAAGAATTCCTCTGAGCATTCTTAGGCTGAACAATCCCAGCTCTCTCAGCCTTTCCTTTCATGACAGATGCTCCAATACCTCAGTCACCTTTGTGGCCCTGATGACTTGTTTGAGTGCCTTTGGCCACACCATATAAGACCAACATTTTTAAAGAGCACAACCAGCATTGGCTGACTCCAGTGAGAGGTACAGGTGTTGAACATCTGTGGCTATGGGGCTGTGGATATATACGTTGGGTTTTAAACTTCAAATAGGGAGGATGGTCCAGACCCTCCAAGCATTTAAAGCACTGGTTGTGTTGATTGAACAGAAGGTAGGCCCCATAATACCTGGGAGAATTCAAATTTAAGGGACCTCATTCGATATTGCCAGGCAGATTTAATCAAATGGAAATGTTTTTCTTCTGCATGTTTAAAGTTTCTGTAAGCCTATATTTACTCAAAGCAACTGATTTCTCTCTAGCGCTTACGGAGAAGTTTGCCTCCAGGACTGCTGAGACGAGTGTCCTCAACTTGGACCACAACCACATCAGCCACAGGATTACCTACACTGGAGCCAGCTCCAGTTAGAAGAGATCGCAGTGCCAGCATCAAACCTCATGAATCATCTTCATCCAGGTTACAGATCACCTCCTCTCTCTTTTTTGCCTCTCTGTGGGCAAATTTCTTTGGTTCTGTGTGATGTCCTTCGTTTAAAAATGCTGACTCCAAAGTGTGTTGGAACTACTTCATCATGTTTCTCTAAATTGAGTTGTCAAAGTGGTATTTCCAATTTTAGTCAGATTATGCCAAAACTATTCCTATTATTAGGAGGCAAAGTAAAAATAAATAAATCTATGTATGCTAGCAAAGTGCAGAATTTCACAACAAAATTGGAAGCAAGGCAAGGTATCTGGCTAAAGTCTTCTTGATAGACAGTGATTTCTTTCATGGGTATTGTCCAACCAAGAAGAAATTCTAAAAAGTAATCCAGGTGCTGAACATCACTTCTAAGAACACACCTAGTGATGTTTTCCTGTTGTCAAACAAGTTCATAAAGCACTTCTCCACCTTCTAGATACTAACTTCCAGAACACGAACCCTGATTTTACATGGATCTTCCTAAAATACACAATTTTGTGGTTTTCTGTCTGTAGAAATGGAGTATCATCAGACCATCCAGCACTGTACATGACCTGTACACACCCAATTCCAGAATATAAGAAGTGCTTAGGGCTCCCTGAATTAATTCTCATGAAATGCAATACCAGCAGTAAATGGTAAATAAAAACTGTTAAGCTAGACAAGTCAAAAAGTGATTTAGTGGAGAGAAGCAAATAGATTTGTTACCACTGGGGGAGGAGGGAGGGAGAGAAGGAATGATCTAGGAGTAAAATTACAAAGGAAGATTTGCTAGTAGAGGTTGAAAGCAAAGATGAATATGAAATGGACAGTGTAAAGTTTTCTTGCGGGATGGTTTCTGGACTTTCCCTTATTTTAAGTACTGCAGTGCAGCACTTCTTTTCCCATTTACCACAGAGTTTAGCTTCTGGGATTCAGAATCCCTACTGTCCCATCCTTAATCCCAACTGTCTCATTTAGTTAAAAGGCTTTTTCTAATTTGCCACGAGAAGCAGATACACACACCTGTTTTGTTGGTGTGCAGACTGAGTGCCCACTTCTTATGATGATGTAGTTATTTACTTTATCATTTAAGATGCCCGTTATTTTCAAGGGTTCTGTAAGCAGGTGCTCGTACTGGGAGAGTCACAACTATGAAGCAGTAATTAATAAATCCTTGAAATGAATTTCAGCAAAATCACTGGAGGAATGGTACATTATTTGTTTGGGTTTTTTCTGGAAAAAGACTTCTGGATTCAACCATGACACAGGCACTTGAAGGTTATGTTCATTCAGTGCATTGTAGAAACAGAGCACTGGATCTGCAAAGAGGTTTGCATAGGTTGAAGTACTTCCCTACTCCATTTTGTGCCCAACCCAAAAAATAGTTCCAGTTTCCTAAAGTATTTCCCTGAAAGTCTTTCAGAGTTACTCAGAAGCACACTAGTTCTCAGTATTCTGAAGAGGCAGGTTTTTATTTTATGGCTATAGTCCCTTCTTACTGACTATCAGTTAAATTTTCCCTGCTTGCTTCTACCCATTCTCTTTTTCTCAGCACCTGATCCCTGAGCCAGTATCAGAAAATGCATAGTCCTCCCATGAAACAGAGAAATTGTGCCTGCTCAGCTTCTTACAGTCAGCAGCTGACTGGTTTAGGGCATTTGCAGAGGACTACCCTAAAAATGTTGCTTTTCTGCCTGAGGGCATTCAGACCTTGTTACCTCAGAATTTGGCACTTCCATTCTACCAGATAGCCTAAAGTGAGCTTCACTTAACCCCCTCCAAGGGCTACATGAATATTTTTCCGTTCTAGTCAGAAAGGAGCAGAGCCTTCAAAGAAAGAGAAGTTAGTCAGTCATGTAGCCTGGTAGTTATGGTGCCACCCTGTGAGAATAAAGTTCAGGTCCTCTCCCCACCTGAGCGAGGGCTATTGTCTTGGAGCTGGTGGATGAGAGTGTGGAGACATGCTTTGCTATGGGGAAAGAAAGAGCAGAGCAAAAGCACCAAATTTGAGAAGAGAATTCAGAGCCATGATATCAGAAGTCTCACATGTTTTTCTGAAATTCAAAACTCACTGCTGGTAGTAGAGAAAAAGACAGGACTTGAGAATACCCAACATCATCAGTGTTTAGTGCTGGATATCTTGGGTGAATGCAGTCCCAGAGAGCTGCTTTGGTTGGCCTTTCTTCCAGATACAAAACCTTTCCCATAGAGGATGTTCTCATGCAGGGGGCCTAGGTGCTCGGTGCAGCCTGCAGAGTACACTGAATGTCTCGTGCAAGATAAATACATGGTTAGCCAAAGTTCTCTTTGTGAGGAGTCCCATGTATCTCAGTAAAAGTAAATATAAAGAAGCTATAACCAAATGGAAATGTTCCTCAGTCACTAGCCTGTGGTTCCCAGGGTGCATTTGGTTTATACTGTTGATCCCAGACTCTCACATAGTATGTAAGCATCCTAAGATGGGAATCAGAGGGAGAAGGAGAGCGATTGAATATTATTGTTGGTCCTTTTCTATGGTTGTTATATAACTCTGCATGATGAGCCAACTAAGCAGGCTATCAATTCTTCCTACGTTTAATGTTGCCAATTGTATAATTATAGCTCTGTCAAGACTCCCAGCCTACTGTTTGCAGTTCTTCTTTTACAGTAGGAGAAACAATATGTATTCCAGAAAGGGGAAAAATGAATCCTATAAGTCTAGCTTTAAAAATTTTGGCAGACCAATACAGGTTTGCTTTCAAGGAGAAGAATTTTCAACTGAAGAGGAAAAAAAAGTCTTGATTATCTTCCACTTCCCTTGTATCACATTCAAGCACACCACAGGTCACAGAGAAGAAAACATTTCATGGCTCAAAGGATAGGAGAGGGGAAATGACACTGGAATTGCCCTGCAACAGGTTCTGCAATTACAAAATCTGCAGCTTGTTCCTCAGTCTGGGACATGACCTTTAGATTTCCATAATCACATATTTGCAAAAAGGCCCCTTAAATCTCTGTTTAAGATTAGTAATCCTGTATTCTTCTAACTCCATGTCATTGAACTGGTAAGACATGGTCCTCTTACAGCTTCAAATTATTTGAGAAAAATAATAGACCTTCCACATCCCTTCCCTCATTCTCTTCTATATCCAGTGGTTCTCCCTTAAGAAGTCAAAGAATGTGGTTTGGGGGTTTGTGTTTTGGTTTGGTTTCATTTCTGTTTGTAGTGAACCAGTGTGTTATATTCTTCCTGTCAATTAAGAAACAAAACCATAAAACAAACAAACAAAAAATGAAAAAACAGCTGGATTTTTTTATTCATCTTACTTCACCACAGATTGTAGGAATTTGGGCCAAGACAACCCACAAATATTTTCATAGTAGTGATTGCTTTTCCAAAATAAAAAGGTGTTTTGGGAGTTCAGACAATGTTACATGCTTTTTTCTTTAAGAACACTTTTTTTCAAGTTTTTTTCAAGTTTTTTTTCAAGTTTCGCTGGGACTAGGCTGCTTGAAAAGGCAGTCTTCTGCCTAGCATGTCACCTCATCACTTGGATGTGAGGCAGTGGAGAGAAATCTGTCCAGAGAAGTCATAGGCCTCATGATAAGAGCCAGTGCTACATCCCTGCAAACAGCTGGCATTTGATGAGTGTCATTCACGAACACAATGATAAATACAATACTCTATTTACAGAAATATTTGGCCTCTTTTGGTACTCTGATGTAGCCTGAAGGCTGAAAGCATGCACCCATCCTGCTGTAGAAGACCAGCATTTGTTCCCCATACAGGCACCCTATTTTAATTCAATGTCTCTTGTGTCAGTGACCGATGTCTTCAGGGCCTGTCAATAGGATTTTTTTTGAGTTGCAGCATACGTTTTCAACAGCTGAAACGAGAAGTGCGTCACCCAGAGAAGAGGCACACCACTAGCAACAGCAGTGCAGAGCTCTTCCGAGCCCCTCCAGCCTCCTGAGGAGCCCTTCCAGTGCCTGAAGGGTTACTGGGTATCTGCCTTGGTGGTTGCAGCAGAGGAGTCAAGGAGACTAATTTTTCATTTACAGTGAGAAATTCTAGCACTTCTGGCTCTTGTAAGGAGATGTTAAAAGAGAATATAAATTTAACTTATTTCAGCTTTTAAGCCTCTTTGTACTGTCAGAACAATATAATGAAGGCATCTTTGTATAAATAAAGTGAATAGGCCTCAGCACTGAAGGAAGTCCAGCTTTGGAGTGTCTGCGTTGTAAATATTTTTGCTGAATCCAATACTGAGTGCCTCACAAATAGCAGTTCAGCCAGCAGATAGATGCTGTTTCTCTCATCAGATTTTGTAGTATCTTGGTGTCACATGCTTCTTACTCCTAGCTTCGTAAGATCTGCCATTGAGGCTTTTTACTGTGTTGAACAATGCTTGTTTGTGCTCTGGTTTTGCAGCACTGACTCCTGGAACAGCTCAATCCTGATGACAATCACGAAGAGCAGGTCCTTCTCCACCTCTTATGCCATGTCTTCTACCAACCACCTGAGTGCCAAAAGGCAGAGTCGGCAAGGTGAGTGGGCATCCATGGCTCTGTCATGCTCATTTAGCTGCTTCCCCATGACTAGCATGTGCAGCTACTTTTGAACTCTGTCTAATCTATGTCTATTCTTATTTTTCCATTAATATAAAAATAGTTTTTTCTTTATTAAAAAAACAGTGGCTTAAAATACTATAGTTCATAGTGATGCTGTTGTAAATGTTTTCACTTTTATGATTTATAGAGGTTAATTGTTACGTGATTTGGTAAGTGCGATACTAAATCATGTTGTGATTTATATCCATGTAATTCCGTTGACACTCTGAGAACAGAGTGTTTTCTATAACATTTGTTACATTAACTGTCTGTGTGTATTGCCTGACAGATTTCCTGAAGCACAACTACATAATGCCGTTCGGAGCTATAGGCAGCAACTGACCCATCTTATGCAAACAAATCCAAGACAAAGCCATTGTAACTCAGAGATCTGTCTCTATATGTTCATTATTGAGAAATTCCAGGTAGTTCTTAACGATTTTTAGAGATGAGAAATATGGGGCTCTTTACTATGCTTTTTGGGCCTTTAAAAAAATTACTTCTTTTTTAATTGACAAAAATTGAGAAGATGACTTCTTCATTGATAATGAAGTGTGCAGTATGACAGCACAGTCTTCATACACAGTAACGTCATTCTTTTCCCTGTACAAATACAGGATAAAGTAATGTTTACCTACACTCAAAATGATCACAAGAATTTTTTCAATCAGCCCTTTTTTTCCAAACATGGAATAATGTTGAGATAATGTTCCTCAGAGATACTGGCCACCCAGACATCAGATGGAAATTGATAGATGCCTGAGGCTTGACTTTGGAAAAGTCAGAGAATCCCAACTTAGAAATGGGTTTGAAGGTAGGGCTGCACAATTATTCTGCATATCTAGCACTGTCACATCACATCTCCTTTTCAAATTGAAGAATTTATTTAATCTCCTCTTGTACAGAAGCTGCTTTGTTATACCACAGTGAAGATTAAGTAGCACAATATTGTCTTAAAAGGCAATAGGCATATAGGCAAATGAATAAAATTGAACCTGGAAGATAATGGAGATAAGTATCAGGAATCCAGGAATTTGTTTTAGAATAAAATAAATCCAACTTAAATTTGTGATTTTCAGACATTAACCCATTAACTGGAAAGGGGAGTGTGTGTGTGTATAATATTTTATACTTGGAAAACAAGTCTTATTAACCCCATAAGTCAGTTTTACATTTAGTCTTCTGGTTCCAGAAAGGATTAGTACTCTTTTGCCTAAATACATGAGCTCCCCCATGATGAAGGGAGAGCTTCATTCCATCGTAAGCAAATCCTACGGACACTGATTGACTGGAGTAAAAATTTTGGCTCAGCGTTTTATACAGAAGATTGATATTTTGATGTTTTAAACTGGTTACAGTCATGCATTTTTAATGATGATTTGTTTTCATGTTCCAACTAAAGAATTATTTCAATTTGCACTCATTAATGCAAATTAGACTTTTATATATCAGCTCCATTGGCAATATGTAATAATTCTTAGTAGAAGTTGATCTAGCTAGATATGTAAATCTGTTAATTTACAAAAAGTGTATTTAATTATGCATGGAGACATTAGCATTTTAAAATACTAGCTATATATATTTGGGCAGAATGCTGAGGTAAACTCAAGTGTTTCCATACGTAATTTCACATCACATCTTAGTTACTGTTTTATTTCATTAGCACTGCACATGTGTAAAAGTTCTGTAGAACCTGAGCAGATAGATGTACTTTACAAGTTCTCCCTGTATGGTTATTCTTCTCTTATCTTGATTATTTGAAATTCCTTGCTGTAGCAAGACATGCTTTCTTTCACTTTTGCCAATAAATGGTTAAAAGATGTATTACTGAAAGTTGATTTTCATTTTTCTGTTAAATTTATTTATTTTTGGTCACCTACCCTGGAAAATTACTCTTTAAAAAAAAAACCCCACAACCATACATATTTCAAGAGACAGGAGTTCAGACTAGCAGTAGAAAGCCAACTGTGATTAGAAACATTATTGTAAAAATTGCTGTTTAAATTCCAAGGACTTGCTTTAAATTGTTGAAAGATGACCATGGATGTATTGTATTCCCTAACAGTCATGAAGATTACTGGTAACATATAGCTCAAAGATAGATAATAATCCAATTCAATCCTCTGTACAACTATCAGACTGTGAAATGCTTTTAAAGACGTATTTTTGTTGGATGGAAAACTGATATCTCAAAGGATTAGTAAATGTGGAACAGAGGCTTTCTGTATTTTAAAGCAATTTCCATATGTCACGACCAACTGATAACTTTTTAATTGCTCTGTGGGCTGTAGGTTTCTGATCTCAAGACTAGCGTAATATCCCAGTTGCAATCATTGAATTAAGACGGTAATACATACCACATGTTTCCTGAAGAAATACTTTAATCAAAACTTAGATGATGTTGGATATCTCAAAATTACAGCATAGTAACCGTCAGAGATTATATTTAACTCTTGAATTGTCAAAAGTAATTCATGTTTTAACCTTATATCAGAGTAAGTTTTTATCAGGAAAAAAAACACTGGAATTGTGCACATATGTCCTGTAAGGATAGTATTTAATAAACTTAGATCAATGTATTACCTTATTATGACACAATTTTCATGTCTGGGGTGCACTTAGATAGCAGGCACAATTCAAACGTAAAAGCAGTTAAAGTTCCTGAGGTCTTTATACCATTTGGCATTGAAGATAAACATGGTAAATGAACTGTGTCTGAGTCCCTAGGAACTTTAAAACAGGAAGTCAATTTACGTGCATTTCCTTTAAAAATAGATTATGTTTGCTCCTTTGCACTTTATTGTGAATGGGACCTTTTTGTATGAGACCAGAAAATGTGAAGCAGATTCAAGGAGGCAGCACTTTGTCTCCAGAACTAGACTGGTTGATGCATTTCATCTTGACAGTGGTGCTTAGAGAGAATGAGGGGGAGAGAGAGAACTACATCTTGCTAGTGCTCTCACATGTGGATATTGGCAATTTCTGATACACTAGCTCAGGAGTACAAAACCATGTGGTCGCAAGTGTCCCATAGTGAGCAGCAGATAATGAAAAATAAACACAAGCTGCACAAGATCAAGGCCAAAATCTGTGAGGAAGGCGGAAATGTCACCATAAGTACAATATGTTATATTCATACAATGTATGACTACTAAAAATTGCTTTTTTGGTTTATTGCTAGTCTTCACCTATATAGAAATTGAAATTTGCTGGGCATGTGTGTAAGCCTTTCTTGTACCTGCTTTACAGATGGAGTCAGCAAAGCAAAGAGAAACTGCACATGAGTCTGGGAACTGCTTGTTCGGAGTTTGGTGTGTCTATCATGAGAACATGTTGATACTAATAGTCATGCCACTAACACAGGCCTTTCATTTCATGCCTGCCAGTTAGTGCATCCTGCTCAAAAGGGAGAATATGCTTCATATTTTGAGCCAGATCCGCAACAGTTAGAAGGGGCTGATATTAATGGATTTTCATCTCTCTGTGGCAGCCATGGCCTTGGCTCAGAGCAGAGGAAGGTTTTCTCTTATTTTTCCATTTGGAAGCGGTGCTGGTACCTGTACATCTCAAGAAGAGTATTTCTGCACGGTGAACTCATACAACCATCTGCCACTTCTGTTAGTTGACAAGACTCTTCTTTTCTCTTGCCAGGTATCCCGCCAAATATTTCACCTCTCACTTCCCCATGCCATTCACCAATTCAGGGGACGCCTGCCACAAGTCCTACCGGAAAATCATCTTCCGTGTCATTTCCAGACTCTACAGATACTGACACCAAGCAAGGCTTAAAACCACACAAAGTCTTAACTTCTACTCAGAGTGCACCCAGCCTGTCAGACCCTATTATCAGCCCCTCTGTCATCTGCAGCAGGTAAGATAGTAATTTGACATATGTTGGAATCATTTCACGTTGTTCTCACAAACAAGCTCTTTTGGCCCACATAAATGTTTTTATGATTTGGTGCAATATTGTGTATTGATATTTCGCTCATATCTAGTATATGAGTAATGGTGTAGGTTGATGTACAAAGTGCTTTTAAAGTGCAAGATGGTTAGCTACTTTTTATAGCCTTTACACGTGTCAGATGCACAGCCTGATTTGTAAACAAATTCTTCTGTCAACAACTTGCAGTTCCCAAAGTTGGATTTTATGTTAACAACTTGTGTTTCCCACGCCATGTCCTTAACATGAACAATCACTCTTAGGTCACAGGCCAAGTCTTTCACAGCAGGCACCTGATGTTTGACAGAAAAATCTGACTGCTAGGTTTTAAAAGCTACTGGCCTGTAGCCTTCTGATGAAGGTGTGCCAACAGTGCCTGAAGACTATGTGATTTGGAGCACTCTTTTGGAAGGACTGGATCCTGTCTTCCCTAGGCAGAATCAGATTATGTAGCATTGGGATTTTTTTCAGAAATCAACTGCAGCTGAGTTCTTTCTACTGCTACGAGTTACAGTAACAGTTTAATTTCACAATTTAAACTAGGCCTTTATTAGATCACACAGACCTGCTCTGCAAAATGAGTGTTTTAGAAAGAAAGGTGTTCTGCTGATCTTCTTGAAAAGGTTTCAGTTGCCAAGTTAGATTCCTGGAGTTTGCAATATGTATCCAATTCAGAATAGTGGGAAATACTGGTATTTAGAAGCCTGCTCCAGTGCAATTTCAGGGTTATCTTTCTCATTTGATGTTTCTTTTAGTCATAGTAGTGAGCGATTTGTGATTATTGGCTAGCCAGTGCACAAGCACATCATCTGAGGCTGGCTTAAATATTATCAAGTTTGTCTATCTTTGGAAATAACTTCTTGTTTCTAGCTTCAGTCACGTGACTTTGGATGTGTCTTGGTATGCTGCTTGCAGGGCTAGGAAGTGAATGTGAGAAAGTCAAAATCGGGATTGCGACTTTGCTTAAGGGGGTCATCCTCAGTGCAGTTCAGGCTAGGATCCTGACAGGCTTTTAAGACATATTTAGGTGACTAAATAGAAACGAAGTGCTTTTAAAAGTTTTCCAAAGGTATTGCAAAACTGGGACCTGCACTGATTCATTTGAAATGAAAACTACATTATACATAAGAAATATACCATAAAAATGCTACTGTCTTGCTACACTATGCCTTTATTACTAGTAACAAAATATTATTACTTTAGTAACAATTATCACTGAAAGCCTTCTATTAAAGAGAACAGTTAACAGTTGCATAAAAAATGTCAAAAATAATCAATATAAGGTTGGTTTAGATAGTAATGAAATATATTTTCTTGATATGTGTAGACTTTGATTTCAATGTAATCATTGATAATATGCCCATTAACTTTTACGTGGGTCCTGTCTTATGTCATCTACGTAGGTTGCAGAGCATATTTAGGTTTTCAATTTCCTTTGTTTTCAAATTCTTTGACCGCATAAGCATTACAAGCTACATTGCTGGCATAGACTTTGTTGTTGATTATTTGAAACAAACACATTATTTAAGATATTATGATGTAATGACTGCTAATAAAATTGGCATCCACTATTTCTATTACTCGATTTTTGACATTCATTGAAAATCATAAGCTCTGTCACAATTCTAGCCATTAGCATATAGAGATGTCATATCCACAAATATAAGATGAATGAATAGCACATAAATAATGCACCCCTTAGCATAATTTAAAAAAAAGAAATTAAAGAAAACAAAAACCTAAACAACAAAAAAAAGGGCTACAAAAACAAAACAACAACCAAACAAAAAAAAAAAACCCTCAGAGAATAGGGGTTACATTAGAACTATATTGAATAGGTAAGATAAGCTGATAGAGTGAAATTAACAAACACTGGAAATAATTTTTTTAATGTTTGAGCTTTGACATTGTAGATCGCTAGTCTTCATGGTTTGCTGTCCCCTTCTTCTACTGGTAAAAAGCCTACCTTGGTAAGAAATAATGCCAAGTTCAGCAAACCTCTGCCACCATCAAACTGGTCCCTCCCCCAGCAACAAAAAAGGAAATGAACTCTTGATGAGCTCAGTGCTTTAATTCAGATCCACCCAGGCAGTAGCATCAGGACAACAGTTTTACAGTGTGTTTGGGGTTTTTTTACTTACAAAGTGAAGTGTGGTAGGACAGCTGAATTGAAAAACTACATTAAACAAGAATATATATGAGACAACGCTGTTAAAATAACTTGTAAGTAATCATTTTTAATTCTGCTTCTTAGTGTATGAGGCAAGAATCCTGTGGAAAAAATGTTAAACAATCCTGTGATTAAGAGGTAGATTATAATGCCTGTGTGTGAAGGGAATTGAGTTAAAGTTGTGTGGGCATGTTTAATTCTGACATAGAACAGATTTCAAGTGCTCTACTAGGTGGCTCAGTAATTTTTTTTAATATAGTGTTTTATGTGGACCATATGTATTAAATCAGTGTGATTTTGCATGTGTTCTGGAAATAAAGAGGTACACTCATAATGACGCAAAAGCCTTGTAGCATTACAACCAATCAAAGGCTCTGTTTCTCTTTTACATTTTGGCTTGTTAGCATTGATCTTATGGAAACCACAAGGAATGTAGGAGAGAGAAATTAATACATTTTTTAAATCTTGTTTATAAACCTGAATGATACAAGATTTATTTGCTTGGCTATGCACTACAGGTATGATTGTATATAGATTTGTGGTTTTACTTAAACTTTTTCAGGAATTCATTGTTTGCAGGGCGTACAAAGGTCCAGAATATGTTTTGGATGACCCAGTCAAAAGCTATCTGGCATAGAATTTTAGCCGTTTTTATATGGTGAACTTAAAATGCTGTGAAGTTTTTAGTACAAAGTTTGACCAATCTAATAGTTGCTTTGCAGAGGCTGTTACATATGAGATATTCCACAAAATACTGACTTTAACCAAAGAAAGAAATATTCAAATGTCATTTTTTAATAAACAGATTTGATATAATGCTTCTAAATGAGGCTTCAAATTTGTTGTCTCATGTTTTCATGATATATCATTGTTCCTTCAGATCTTAGACTCAATCATATTGGGGGATTGTAAATTGAAATGTTCCAGGTGGTATTGAATTAACATTTAGGGCTTAAAGGGAGTCATGCACAAGGAATAAAGTATTTTAACAGAAGGGAAGCACCAGTCTTTCATAAAGGCTGTGATACTGTGGTCCCTCCACAATGTCTTTCTGCTCAGGGAATGATGAAGCAAACTTTGTCTCCTAGTTCCGTTGCTAAACATCTGAATGCCTGATCGTTCACCTCATGTTCTGTCCAAAATGCCCGCTTTGTTCTAATGTACTTGGTATATTGTCACTGAAGCAATGGCAAAATACCTTTTTCCTCCTTAAGAGGAACATGTTCAAGTTTTAAGCAAGAAAAAGAGAGTAAAGCCACATCATGACTATATTCAATTGAATTATATAAGATTGTATGGCACTCTGGCACATTCTTGGAATTTTACTTCATGTTTATAGGGCAGCTCTAGTACAAAACTGGGAGATTTTATTATATTGATAAACTTAGAGAATAAAAAATTAAATAAAAAAAATCACATGGCATAGGTTTTATGTTGGCAAAACAAATTTAATGGTAAGTGCAAGGTGTTTTTGTAGTTTTGTCTTTTTACTTTCCTGACTTCCAATAAAATTTCTGTTCACCCTTGTAATTTTGTCTGGAGAATGCACTCTGTACCATAGCTTATACTGTCAGCAGGACTTCATTTTACATAAAGCTGTCTAATGTGCAGGGTTCTTTATATTGTGCATGTTTCTTGATGTATTTCAGCTGTGGCAGACCCTATAACCAAATAGAAGCTGGTGATGGGACGCTAGATAGAAATGATGGTACCACCCACACCCTGAACAGAACAGGTAATTCTTTGTCCATCAAAAAGTTCTCATCCCTTAAAATTCAATAATCATTCACTGAAAGGGCAGATATGCCTGTCTGTCATGAAAGGAGAATATACATAGGTGAGACAGTGCAAATTGTCCTTGAGTCTCCTTCCCTTTTTGCATGTGCAAAATGCTAATGAACAATAGAGTTAAAATATAAAGGAAATATGGTTTCCCTCATCTAACCTGGTCAGCTCAAATAATGGTCCTCAAAATTTTTCTCACTCTTCAATCCTTGATCCCATTTTTTACACTCTGCAGGGTATAAGCTTTAATGTCTTTGGACAGATTGTCCAACTTTGGACCCAGCCAAACAGCACATATGTATTATGAGTCAGAGATCCTGTTCCTCTTATTTGGAAGGTCACAGGATGACTTTTCATGAGATCCTTGCCGTTCACACAACAAGCTCTGTGATTTGTATTGCAGATGATCCTGCACAAGCCACTTCTGACTATGAGACCAACAACAGTGATAGCAGTGATATTGTACAAAATGATGATGAGACAGATTACTCTAAAGAGCAGACGCAGAAGGGATCCGTCTGTAGGACGTACACACCTGAGACCATCATTCTGCATCCCTTGATACCACCTGAGGTAGCTTGTTTAAGGTCCACTTGCACAATAGACTGAGTGTATANNNNGGGACACCCAACAAAAAATCCCAAACCCCCTGAAAAAGATGCCTAGGGCTATCTTCTAAAGCTTGTGACCATGGTTTAAAACAACAATTGCAGCAGGGTCCTACCTTGCAGTAGGTGGGTTGACTTTCAAGAATTGAAAGGAGCCATTAAAATGTGCGAGAGCTGCTTAAGCACTGGCCACTTGTGAAACTCTAACCATCTACTTTGATGAATAAATGAAGTTTGTGAATCTGGCATTAGGCATTTCTGAAATTTTTGGCTTCTGTGTTAGCATTGCCTTTAAAGGGAATGGATTGGAAGGAAATTATCTTCTCAGACTACCAGCATGATATATTGTCTTCCTGTTCAGCTACTTCAGCTTCTCGGTGGCCTTGCAATCTTGGCTAGTACCTACAGTGGTCCTTATTTTTAAATAAATTAACACTTGTCTGAGGGTCCTCCATGGTATTATTGTTGATGTATGTCTTGAACATAAGAACATTGCAGTATGTAAACAAGTGCTGATCTTCTCACGACTACTGTATTCAGCTGTAAGCTTAATTGAGATGTAGAGGGAAAGCTTTGTTTAGTTAAATTTTCCACAGCCTGTTTTACATCTGAATTAATAAATTTTATTTGGCCTGAGCTCTTGAAAAATGTATTGTAATCTGTTGAGTTGAAGTTGGACATGCTAAGAGAAGGCATTTTTCTTGAGATATTTTGGCATTTATAAATCTACAATTTCTTAATAATAATAAAATTCAAATAAGTATACAGGGAGAAAAGGAGGTGCACAACCCATCTTTTGTTTGCAGATTTTGGAAACCGAGTAGATTTCAGTTTAAGAAGTACAAGTTTTCACTTGGACCAAGCTCTATTAGCCATGTTAAATTGTAATGAATGGCTCCTGATGCAGGAGTAGGAACTGGGCATTTTTCCTCTGTACTGCAGCAAATTTTACAATGAAGAAGACAGACTCCCTTGGAAATGAATGAATGATTCCCATGAATGAATGAAGGAGTGTGTCACATGGATAAGTTCAGACACTCATGTTTCATATACAGAATATCCTATTCAGTCAAATTAATCAAATTGTGAAGGAGAACGACTAGCTGCAGGGCTGGTAGAAATGGGAACATCTCTGCTGAGCTGAGTAAAGTACTGTCAATTTACAGATGATGCTAATGTGACTTTAGTTTTTAAGAGCATACATTTTTGCATGAGATGCTTCACAGTAGTAAAATTCCTCTTTATTCCCATTTCTGGCATAGGACAAGCCTGTACTTGCTCCTGAGCCTCTGGTTATGGACAACTTGGATCCCCTGATGGAGCAGCTAAATAGTTGGAACTTCCCAATCTTCGATTTGGTGGAAAAAATTGGAAAGAAATGTGGTCGGATTCTCAGTCAGGTGAGAAGGATATCTTGTCTGCAGTGACTGGCTAGATTATTGACAGATTTAGAACAAGTAGTGTTAAGACTTATTGTTCTTACAAGCTCATCATCCAATTAATTGTGAACTCTGCTACCAAATTCAAAGCTGATAGTATGAACTCTGTTTCATTACATTCCTCACTTTTACATTTAAAAATGTGAAAGAAAAAAACACACACCTGTTTTGCCTGCTGCTCTCTGCCAAAAAGTCTACATGAACCTTTCTGAATAGTCTCTTCTGTCTGCAGCAGCTGCTGCCACCCCTTGCTGAGTTCTTTGTGAAAGAATTTCTCATGGGGTTCAGCATGGAAGGGCTAAACAGTAAATATATTCAGTTGATGCAGGAAATACAGAACTTTTATCCTTTTTTATACTGGAGATTTCAATCAGGCTGTGCAAGAAAGCAACGTTTCGGGAAGTGGGAGAAAAAATAGTCCTTGCTATATTCCCTCACCTTTAAAGAGTCAGCACTTTGATAATAAATTCATATTGTTATTACATAAGGAAGAATAATTTACTGTGAATTGGGAACTTAGTAGTCTTTCTTTCAACTATCAGTTTTTCATCCCCTCCTGTAAGTTGAATGCAGGTACTGACACAGCTCATCTCTACCGATTAATGTCACTTCCATAATCAATTCCTTGGCTGAACTTTCTTCTGTGTTATGCCCCTTTTCCAGACACACTGATAAATTAGCCATTTTTTCATATGGAAGTATTGAGATTTATTAAACAGGAAAGACAAGTAATTATTACTATTTAGGGATGGAAGGCAAAAGCCCCTGAAAGAATCTGACTGATCTAGTATCATTTTACAAGGCATTAGGTACTGATGAGTGCTGGAAAGAGGAGATTATATTAATTGGTATAATGTGGGACAATTAACACGCCCCACAAACACAAAATTTAGTGTGTCAGGCACTTCTCGGTGCAACAAACTCCAGAGAATGCTGTATCAAATCTTGGTGCCTTGGTGGTTAACTATTATTGAGCTAGATTCAATTACCCAGTGGTCAACCAGGAAAAACACAGCATGAATTCACATTTATTCTGTGGTCTGCCTTTTATTGTCCTGTAACTTGGCAAGTAACATCTATGTTTACCCAGCCTGCCAGCTCTCTAGGTTAATTTTAGAGAAATAGGCAAACTGTGGGTGGATGTGGATATTAATATAAACTCACTGAAGATCACTGAGATGCTTTTGAACTAGACAGTGAGCATGTGATTAAAATGTTCTTCTAGATCATATTGATCATGTTGTTTTCAATATAGCATAGAATTATAATAATAAATGAAACACGAGGAAAAGCAGAACTTTTTTTTTGTATGGCATAGCCAACAGTTTGGAGGAGCCAAAATTTGTTTTGGTTTTACATGGATACCTCTCTAGGTTTTAAGCACCTTATCAAGTTGCATGGAGTTCTGTACCTCTCAGGACAATTCCCCTGTGCCTCCCTCAGTTTGCACTGAAGTGCTACACTCTGTTTCTCAACATCTTCTTTTTGCACAGGTTCTGAATAGGTTATCCGTTTTGCAGTGCCACAAAATGAGACCTGTGAAATAAAATAGAGAAGCTTTAATAAATAATATTTGTGAACAAAATTCAAGATTTTCAATAACAGCTGTTTTTAATGACTCTCACTCCCTAAAAGCAGAATATAGAAAGTTCAACATTGCTCATAAAATAGTCGTCCTTTATTTCTTCCCCCAACCTACTCAAATGTTCCTAACAAAATTATTTTCAGAAATAAGAGAACTAAAATAGATCTCTTTCTCCAGCTAAAAGTATTATCTTTTTCTTGTATAATTTTTAAATCCTGAGATATTATAAACAAAGGAAAACAAAAGCTCTAATGATTTATTCTCTGTATTCTGCCATTAAATGAACTCACCCATTAAAAATAAGTAAATTAACAAGCTGAATTAACTACGTTTGCCTTGCTAGGTTAAATTTATGAGATGTAACAAAGCAGAGTTGACACGTGCCTCTAGGGAAGCATTCAGTTTAGAAAGCAAATGCTGGCTTAGCATCTTTAAAGCTGCTTGAGATGTCTGTTTCTTCTTTTAGCATCTTTAAAGCTGCTTGAGATGTCTGTTTCTTCTTTTGGGGATGTTAAATTGATTTAGACATATAAAAAGACCCCAAACCAGTCAGCGGCTGTAAAAGCATCTGTGCAAAGTACTGTGGCAAACACTCTAAAAGTGGCACTAACAAATATGAATGATAGGGGTTAGAGAGGAATTTACATACCAGTCTCATTTCAGAAAAGAACAGCAGAGCTCTCCAACTGAGTTGATCCTTCACAAGAGGCTATAAAGTTAGATAATGTCTTCAGTTACACTTAACACTCTTCTTACAGCTCCTATAAAACTAAAACCTGTGGAAGAGAAACTCATCTGCCTTGGAAAGCAAATAAAATGAAAAAGAATAGGCTAAAATCAAGGTCTCTCTCTAGCTTTTATTGCTGGGCCCACAGAGACAAGAAATACTGGTGGTGCTCCCATGGTCTCAGTACACAGAGCAGCATTGAGGTGGAGTGGCATCATTGCAGTGTGTGTGAGTGGATCCATGGGCAGTGCCAAAAGGAATGTGTGGTCATCTCATCACCATGCATGGCTGCTGCAGAGAGAAGCTGCAGCTTTTACATGAAGAAGTGAGGGAAATCAGTCCTTGGGGGATGGGATATTCCCAGAATCGTCACAGCAGCCCTTGTGAGGGTTTGTATTTGTCAGAGACAGAGACTGGGTGTTGACAACTTAAAAGAACACAAGTTTGAAGAAAACAAATACAAGAGGTTAAAAAGGAGTGCGAGAGGGTTGCTTGCAAACAAGGAGTAGGGAGCCGCTAACCTAAACTTTGCACGTGTCCTCCAATGAGAGCCATTTACATGTTCCTGAAACACCCAGGAGAGGAGCTCTGTGCGAATTTCCAAAGCAGCTCCCATTAGGAATCATTCGGGAGAAGTGCTTGTCCTTCTTCAGGCAGCACCACCAGAAGTATCTGAGTTTATGATTCATTCAAGCATTAGTATTCGTTGCAGAGACAAGCAGAAAATGGAGGCTGAAGGGAAGAGGCAGTGTGGAGCACCCACTGCCAGGCGCCTGGCAGCCATTGGCACTTCCCTGGTCATGTCCCATGCAACAGGGACTGCACCATGACTAGGAGGACACCATGCTCAGCCTGTGGGATTCTAACTCCCAGGGAGCTCATGAAGCATCATGTGGTTTGCGAAGGAAGGATTTTAAAAGCTAAAGTGTTTTAAAATGTTTAATCCAGAGCAATGAATAAACAAAACTGCACAATTTTTCTGTTTTTAATGAAAGAATTTAGATAGTTGGCTTTCTGGAACACATCAGTGTCCTTTTTTCCTCTTTCTGACTTGCTCTTGCCCCTTCCTCCTCCCCATTTGCTAAGAAAGAGAGAAAGAAAACATTACCAAAATGTCCAAATGACTTGCAAAGTCATTTGTTTATGCTTTCTAATGACCACAGAGAATAACGCCATTTTACCCCAAGTTGTGTGGAAGAGCTATCATTCATATCCATCACAGTCAGCTTCGTTTCTTTTCAACTGCTGTGAAATTGCCCAGCCCCCAAAATACGAAGGGAGGAGTATTACATGCTTTTTTTAAGATACATGTCCAGCATTAGTAGTGTAGACCAATACAGTTTGGTCCTGCAGAATAATATTTCTTTATGCTTTCTCTTCTTATACAGAGATATTTTGCTGGAAATATCAAGCCTACCATTCAGGGATCTAAGACTTGAGTGTAAAACACCTCATCTCTCTATAGGTGAAAGTCTGGATCCTGGCTGATTTACTTCAGCTGTGATTCAAGATAGAAAAACAGTTTCTATTCCAAATTTTGCATAAAGTCAGTCTCTTCACTTTGTCTCAGTACAGGAGGATCCCATGGGATTTTCAGAGAGTGAAGTTTTGCCTTCTACATGCCCTGCCTTTTATTCTAAGCTCCTGTCTTCCAGAGCACTGTAATTCAGTAGTTCCTTAGCTCCTTTGCTGAAAAGAACTTTTCCCTCTATGGCTAACAGCCATGGCTGCAAAGAGAAATTACCACCACCAGTGATTTTTCTGACTGCCTTGCTAGTGACGTGTATATAAACACGGTCGAAAAAGAAGTAAGAGCTGAGGCCACCAGCAGAACCACAACTGTTGCATATGTGTCACTAGAGGGACATCCTGGATGGTGAGATACACCACACTCAACCTGTCTCTGCATCACCACTGCCTGGTGCAATGCTTTGCCAGAGTTAGCTCACATGCAGATTTTTCCTGGTAGGGAATGACTAGGGAGGTGAGGACTGGGGTGAAGGGAGATCATGAATACTGCAAATTCATATTGTTATTTACTATTTCTGCTGTAAAATTACACAGTGGCAGGACATTTGAAGTTTATCTTCATTAAACTGCAGATGCAGCTCACAGGTCCCAATTTATATACACAATATACAGATAGAAATTGATATGGATTGCTGTTTGATTTACATTCAGTTGTAAAACACAAAACATAATTTGTAACAATTTCTTATTGGTTTAGAACTCATCACTCCAAATGTGCTTTAAATTGCTTAGCTCTAGGCAGATCATTACTAGACAGGTGGCATCAAAAGGACAGAATTTAGCTAACAGCAGTAAATAAATAAAGATACTGAAAAGCTTTACGGTCCAATTTGTGGAAGACTTGAAAAGGTCAGACACTAGTTTTACTCTGCTTTATTGCTCTGTATTTCAAGTTCAAACTTGTCTTCAGAAGTTTCTATTCTGCTGTCTACATTTCTGAGCATTTGCCCCTTCCAGAGCACACCCTCACTCGTCCATCACATTCTCCCTCCCGATATATTCTCTCCTGGATGTCTACAGTCATCTTTCCATACAGGAACACTTGGAGAAGCTCTACTTCCTAAGCCACTTGCTGCCTCTGAAATCCTGTTGGAGAAGTCACTTTTGTCATTTCATTTCCAAAATGGGAGAGAGGGAAAGGAGACAATGCATAGGATCCAGAAGTTTCTCTCCTTTTGTCATTCCTTCACTTGTTCCCCCTTTTTTCTGGGAATTCATTTGAGTCATGGGTGCTCCTTGGAGAATTTTGTGGAGAAATTTTTCCCAAGACACTAAAGACCGTGGCATATCTTCCTTTATGTGTGTATGTTTCTGAGGTGCTTGCAAAATTTGGGAGATTCATAAGCCTGAATGGAGCAGAACAACATCTGTGTAATGAAGGAATGAGGAGGACGAGTACTAATAGCTTGTCTATTTGGCTGTGTGACCACATCCCTGGGGAAATGCAAATAGCTATAGCTGGATCAGATGTACTTCAGAAAATAAGACCAGGAAAACAAGTTTTCAAGTGGTAAATCACCAAAATGATTTTTATATCTAATTTTTATACGTTTTCTAGTCTATTTAGCAGCATGGTTATTTCATTTTTTTTCAGGTATCATACAGACTTTTTGAAGACATGGGGCTGTTTGAAACCTTTAAAATACCAGTGAGGGAATTTATGAACTACTTTCATGCCTTGGAATGTGGATACCGAGAGATACCTTGTAAGTAAAAATTCCAAAATGATTCCTTAAAGTTTTGGGGTATTTTTTGCACACTGTTATTGAAGCCCTTATTCTCTATTTATAACAGCTACATTTTTTCTTCTGCTACATCACAACCAAATGGATGGCTCTAGTTAGAGGCTGGTGCTGAACCACAGCTTTTCATCTTTTTTTCATTGCATTCAATGTTTCATGATGTTTCATAATAATTTATGGCAAATTCTGTGCAAGCCTGAAACCATACAAAGCTACTATAGGTACAAAGAACTGTTTCCTGATGATGCCAGTGTACCCCAGTGCCCCAGCTGAAGTTTATTGAAACATTTTCCCTCCATAAGCAATTTGGATTTTTATGCAGTAGTAGTGCTGTGCTACCAAAGGAGATGAGCTTTGTAAAGCAGAAAAAAATACACCAAGTAGATGAGTGCATCTTGTTCTTCTGCAACTACAGCTTGGCTGGTATTTTTCAGTGTAAAAAATTTATTCACTGAAAAAATTATTTTCAGTCATCCCCAAAGTATCTACTAATTCAAATAAAATTGAACAAACCAACTGCAAAAGACTCTTTTTTCCATGAGGAGAGGGGGGGTTATTACTCCCTTTAGCTAGCAGATAACACCAGTGTTGAGGAATATAGGGCACCCTGTTTTCTCCCACCTCACAGAAAAATATCTGAAACATGGGTTTAATAGGTCATATAGTCTCTCTCTCTCAAAATATTAAATACCAGCTGGGACAGCTACAGTGGGAGGGATTGAAGGAAAGATACCTCAAAATGGTAAATTTTGAGCTAGCTGGTAAATAGTAAATATCTCCCAGTTTTTCATTTCTGCAAAGGGATAAAAACCAAATCAACTTGTTTGGATTTAACCACTTCTCTCTTCTGTTTGCTGAACTGAAAAATAGGTTATTGACAAAAAACTAATGGTGACTATCCCAGTTGGATTAAATCAGTATAATTTTCACAAGAGGCTAATCCAGCATCTACTCCATGTCCTACGTTCTGTCTGAGGAGATTAGTGTCTCAGGAGAAATATTCTTAGCACTTCAAGGAAGGCAGGAGAGAGGAGACTCCTTCCTTATTTTACTTTCTTCTTTCCAAAAATAACTGTTCCTCTGCTGCTTACTGTTTTGCTGTTAAAAATTTCAGCTAGCAATCACTAACAAGTATTCGAAGGGAAGGTCACAGGGAAGTGAAAGGAGAGCAAGAGAGGAAAGCAAGGGGTAAATAGGGACAAGTGGCATGGCATCATGCTCACATTTAGTAAATAAGCAAAGTGATTACAAATTTTGAATATAATTCAGCTTTCTTTCACCCACCCACCCTTGGCAGGCAGGATAGTGCCATGTAGGGTCAACAAGATGGTGAGCTCTTCTCTGCCAGAGCCAGGGAAATGCAGGCTGGCAGCTGCTCCCCCGCTGCTGGTAGGGGTTAGAAACACAAGCTCAGCAGTGCTGCTCTGGAGGGTGCAGGGGGCTGTTCCCAGCAGGAGCACAGGGATTATCCATCCCCTAGCAGTGGCAAGAGGGCAAATACGGCTCTCCAGAGTGTTTTCTCCATCCCAGGTCTTTTCCTTCCCATAGAAGGAGCGGCCTTAGGATGAAGTTCAACTTCAGTGCTGAGAAACCCTCTGTCACTACACACTGCCTATCATTAGGATGCATCAGTTATAAGATAGCTTGCTTAGACATCTTGCTGCCAGTCCCTTCTACTCCCCCAGAGTACAGAGGTTTTTTCACCCCTAGTGAATCTGGTCAACCTTACATATTACTCTTTAGAGAGGGCTTCTGGACTTGTGTGTTAGTAATTTTCCTAATGAAGGATACATATCACCTCCAGTTTTATCCTGATTTTTGACCATTATCTTCTTAGCATAATCTGTTCTCTTCAGGCCTGTTCTGACAATTAGTTTGCCAATTAAAAACACATGACTGGTAGTCATTACCATGATATCTCCAAGTAAGATGACTGATTACCTAGAGATGTAGCCAGTTACTGTGAGTTTTATAGAGGGGGGTGACCCAGCAGTGGAGTCCCACATTTTTGTACTTTGTCCTCTGAAATGCATCTTTCCAGAACTGCAGCATCAGGAATGTAGCCACAGGTTATCATTCAGATTAGCAGATTTCTTAGAATGCTTTGGGTTGGAAGGGGCCTTTAGAGGTCATCTAGTCCAACTGTGCTGCAGTAAGCAGGAACATCTTTAACTAGATCATGTTGCCCAGACCCCCATCCAACCTAATCTTGAATATTTCCAGGGATGGGGCATCTACCACCTCTCTGGGCAACCTGTTCCAGTGTTTCACCACACTCATTGTAAAAAACTTCTTCCCTATATTTAGTCTAAATCTACTCTCTTTTAGTTTAAAACCACTACTTATTGTACTGTTGCAACAGACCCTGGTAAAATCACTGTCCCCATCTTTTTTATAGGTCCCATTTAAGGCCACAATAAGGTCTCCCTGGAGCCTTCTGTTCTCTAGGCTGACCAACCTCAACTCTATCAGCCTTTCTTCGTAGGAGAGGTGTTCCATCCCTCTCATCATTTTTGCAGCCCTTCTCTGAACCCACTCCAACAGGTTCATGTCCTTCTTGTGCTGAGGGCTCCAGACCTGGCCACAGTAGTCCAGGTGGGGTCTCATGAGAGTGAAGTAGAGGGGCAGAATCACCTCCCTTGACCTGCTGGCCACACTTCTTTTAATGCAACCCTGCAAGATATATGTGCTTTGCCCAAAATTAGCCTGAATCACAAGC
Source organism: Brachypteracias leptosomus (assembly GCA_013401335.1). NCBI lineage: Eukaryota > Metazoa > Chordata > Aves > Coraciiformes > Brachypteraciidae > Brachypteracias > Brachypteracias leptosomus. The sequence goes on from VYZX01017740.1 coordinate 136,734, forward strand.
TGAAATGCTTGTCCTTCAGCTATTTAGCTCCAGATGTAAGCTTTGGTCCTGGTGCAGCGAAGAGTGAACCCTCTTTCAGCATCGTGGTTGCTTTTTGGTAGTGTTTGTTTAGGTGATGCTTTGTGATGAGCCAGCGTGTGATTCTTTTTCAGCCAGTTGTGTTGGTTGCGGGATGTTTAGATGGCCTTGAAGGATTTGGTGGCCTGACTCTCAGGGTCGCTTTTATCTCTCATTTCTGCAAAGAGAGCTTGTAGTAAGACAGATTACAGGATCCAGGGTTTGAACTCTTATCTCTGGCCAGAAAACTGTGAAAAGAACCTGATTTAACTGTGCAGTGTACACGTATCTTGAGTCTGATTTTTTTGCAGTGCAGCTGCTAGCATAGCACCTAAATTTACTCATCAGGTAAATGTTACTGGCCTTGTATTTAGAAGCTAAGTGAAATCTGGCTACTGAAGTGGATGAGATTTTACCACTAATGTCATTTGAATCAGAGGTTAATGGGGCACCTTTACCTGATGGCACTTAACTAGGTAAAAGCAACCACTGAAGTAAAGATTTGAGCTGGTAGCTCAGGTCAGGCTCCTTGTTTAACGCTTCCTTCATAAAGTTTCCTACACTGCAGATCCCACTGCTTCTCTACTGTTTTCTCTCTCTTGACTGGTGTGAGACATGCTAGTTAATGTGATTCAACTTCAGTAGGAGAAAAATTGAGCATTTACAGAATACAGCTGTTTTTCATGCTTGTGATAATGTTTGATTCATCACTACTCGATGGACTGCCAGGCAGTACCCACTAGATGGTGCTGATTTCCCTCTGTCTGAAAGAGCCTTCGTGTTTAATAGCAGGGTCATCTGCTTTGTATCACAGATCACAACCGAATACATGCAACTGATGTTCTACATGCCGTTTGGTACCTTACTACTCAGCCCATCCCAGGACTCCCAACTGTGATTAATGATCATGGGTCAGCAAGTGATTCAGGTATATTTAAATGTGCAGGCGTATATGTTGTATGTTTAAAGCTTTTGTCATTAAATCTGCTCTAAGAAAGCCAACAGCTACAAATTGCGTGTGGTACCTGTTATTATGTAGACTTTTAAGTTCAGTAGCACATTAGATGTTGAAGCTGTTACGGTATGTTTGTGTAACTCTGAAGAGAATAGAATTGGTCCTCCGAAACCCAATACTTTACATTTAATGATATATGAATGCAAGCCTTTGTGGTCACCCGTAATCACAGCTGTTCGTTACCATTTGATTTTTACAATATCTTTTTTCTAGGAAAACTGTGTTAGTAGTGCTTTTCAACACTGCTCCAGAAGCAGTGTAGACTTTTAAATCCTCAAATCCTGCATTGTTTTGGTATTACAGGACCTCTGGAGCATGCAGGTGGTGTCATGCACTTGCTACTGCTTGGCTGTCCTTTGCCTTTCCTCACTGTTTCCAAAGAAAGAGACTTGTTACCATTTTGCAACTAGGTTGCAAGACCACTCATCTGCTGTTTTATGATTGTTCCTTACAGGAAGCTGTTCTTATTGCATCTTTATATTAACTTCTCCAGGTTTAGCTGTATCAACTAGAGGACTTATCTGTATTTTGTGGGAGTTCTGAGGGAGTTACTGGAAAAGCAGGAGTTTGTTCCACAAAAACCACTTCTGTTTCTGCTTTTTTTGGTGGTGTTTGTGTGACACATACATATCTTTTGTGAAACTCTTCGGGATGTTTTTGTGGGACGGGAAAAGGTTTTATTCCTGGAAAATTTTATTAGGTTGTTGGAGGCTTTGTAGGTAAGGTGAAGTGGGTGGAATAAAAGGGGTTGAGTTTTGGGGCTTTTGGGTGTTTGTTATTTGAAAGACATTGTTCAGCTATATGTAATGTCCATTCAAACAGATTAAATTAGCAAAGCACCTCACTCAGTATCTGCCTCTGACAGCCATGTTCAAGCTGTTTCAAAAAGAGACAAAGAGGATTATCAGCAAAGATCCAAAGTCTAGATCTTTGGATTGGAAGACATGCACCATAATTGAATTAATAAATCCATTGCTCTGAGGACTGTTAGTGTCTCATAGACTACTCTATATGGTGAAGAAATTAGAGGAAGTGGGAAGATTGAGTTACCCACAAAGCTCCAGCATGGCCATGAATACGTGGCTTATTGATAGTAACTCATGTAGTTTAAGAACAGACTTTGCTGGATGGCTGGAAGATCTCTTTTGCTCCTCTTTCTGCTTTGTTGCTTCTGTCTGTTTCAGTAAGTAACTAAAGTGGTAAGGTTTTTATTTTATTTCTTTCTACTCAGATTCTGACAGTGGAATCACTCACGGCCATATGGGTTATGTATTTTCGAAGACATACACACCTACAGATGACAGCTACGGATGCCTAGCTGGCAACATCCCTGCCCTTGAATTGATGGCTCTTTATGTAGCTGCAGCCATGCATGATTATGATCACCCAGGAAGGACCAATGCCTTTTTGGTAGCAACGAGTGCTCCTCAGGTAACTAAATCTCAAGCAGCATTGCTGTTAAGTTTGAATGGTCCTTGGTAACAGCTCCTCCTTGCCAGTAGTGCCTGTGACTTCCATTAAGCACATCTGCCAAATATTTTGAAACAGCTTATCAAACTGACAAAAATAATCACTTCACTTGGGGATTACTGGTTAGAGTCTTCTTACACACCCTCACCACACTCAGTAGAGTTGTCAAGAAAGGCTCTGATAGCTCTGATAAAATGTCTCAGTGAAGGAGAAGCTCATGCTCTCCTGACTGATAGAGCATCTATCAGGGAAGAAGTATTCTATCCAGTAAGGCAGAGATAGATTAAAATAAAATTTTAAACCCCCTGTATAGTTGACAGTGTGCCATGCAAGTTAGTTTGTGCAAGATTGTAACATATTTTCTGTTGCTTTTATAGAATATGAGCAGCTACAAGGTTTTATGAATGTATTTTTACACTATGCCTCTGTTGGGGCAGGAGTATGTGTGGAAAATAATCTGGTTTATACATGAAGAATTGAGACTTACCTAAGGTTACATAGAAGTTGCTGCTAATGCTGGGAGTTGAATTCAGCAATTCTGAGCCACTGTTTATTGACTAAGTTATGAGATCATCTTTCCTTACTTTACATAGCTGACCTGCCTGGCTTCATCACACTGTGCCACAAAATATTTCTATGGACAAAGAAAGAAAAAAAAATACCTTAATGGTGAGAAGTCAGGTAGGGGTGCAGAAATTCTAGATTTACTCCCCACCTTGGATCCAGACTTCCTCTCTCACCAAGAGGTCTCACCTGAACTTGCTCCATATCAGTTTCTGTCTATAAATTGATAGTAATACTTTGCATTCTTGCAACATCGTTTTGTGATGGAGAACTTTGCTACTCTGGCCAGGCAAATGGATTGATAGAAGACATGCTATCCTTAAATCTATTTTTAAGAAATGAGTTCTAGAACTTTGTGGTTATAAAAATCAACAAGGGAAGTTAGATGATTGGCCCTAACGTGTTGTCCCTAGTTTGAAAATAAATTAATGGGAAAAATTTAAATTCTTCCTGTTATTTTGGGAGGATTTGGGTTTGTTTTGTTGTTTGATTGTTTGGGGGTTTTTTTAAATCTGATATCACATGAAATTTTCAGAACTTGTATTTGGCATCTGGTTTTTTCTTTTTTTCATGGCAAGCAGTAGCAGCTTCCAGTCATGGTAAAGTGCTGCTGTATTAAAAATCTGCTCTCGGGATTCCGGCCTGGGTAACAGAGTATATCTATCTCAAATGCTTACTGTGCAGTTAAGCAAGGTGGGCTGTAAAGCTGAGTTGCCTCAGCAACCTGTTCTCTAAGGTAAAGAATAGATTCTATACTTAGGATAGGATTGCATTTTTTCATCTCTAGGTGACATAAAAATATAGTTGAAGTGAAAGGCCACTGGAACATATGTGTATATATTTCATAGAATGGTTTAGGTTTGAAGGGACCTTAAAGATAATCTGGTTCCAACCCCTCTGCCATTTGCGTAAAAAGTTACAAAACTTTTGTCTGTTTTACATAGAACCCTGTTTCCATAGCTTTCCAAAACTTTTCTTTCCATAAACCAAATTGTTAAAAGACTGAATGCTGGTGTAGCGGAGAGGTTCCGTCGATGGTGGTTGTCCTCTAAAGTCCATTTGCTAGATATTTCTTTAGTTTCTGAATGGAACTGCCATCAGTATGAGAGTTACATATCTTGTTCTGGTAAAGATTTAACCAATTTTGTATTTTAGTATTGAGAAATATGTCAGACTTGAGTGTGTGTTGTCAGATTGCAAACTGGAATTTTACTTGTTTCTGTGTTTGGAATCAGTCTAATATGGACAGAATTAGCAGGTACAAACAGCAAAGACAATAATCCCTGTTAAGTGAGGTTAGTTCTGAGAAACAGGGAAGCTCGCACCTATATTATATTAGTCATTAATTTGTGGCTTAAAACAAAGTAATATATTGTCATATGATGCAGTTCAGTCAGGAACCAAAGACCCTTGAATGTGAGAGATCCAGATTTTTCAAATCAATCTTCCAATAAATCACAATAATGGGATGTCTGCTATTAGTCCTGCCAAAATCACATCTTCAAGCCTTGAGAAGTTCTTTTATAAAAGATACAAATCATCCAAACCTGTACCTTCCTCTTGCATCATCCACACATCATTCTCATTTCTGCATTACAGTGTTTCTTTTTCTAAGAGGTTTGTCAGCTTTGAGCTGCTCCCGTTGCTTTCACAGGCGGTGCTGTACAACGACCGCTCCGTCCTGGAGAACCACCACGCTGCCGCTGCCTGGAACCTTTTCATGTCAAGGCCAGAGTACAACTTCCTGGTCAACCTTGACCACGTGGAGTTCAAGCATTTCCGCTTCCTCGTCATTGAGGCAATTTTGGCTACTGACCTGAAGAAACACTTTGATTTTGTTGCCAAATTCAACGCCAAGGTAAGAAGAAATACTGGCTTGAGTTTCTGCTGGATGGTCAGAAAAGATTATGGGGCTTGGTAGCATCACAGTGGAAAGGCTGCTGTGTTGCTCTTTCTTCTGAAGGTCCTTTTGGCTGCTATAAAACATTCCGTTGAAGAGTAACCTGCCACTTCTGTTATTTTTTTACTTATTTAAATTTAATGGCACAGCTTCTTTTCTTATGTGTATTTAGTCTTTTCAGAAAGTGCTTTAAACTGGTCATACACAAGTCCTGTTTGAATGTAAATCCCACTTACATCCTACTTTTCGGCATTTTTTCTTGTTCACTGGCACTTTAGACCTATTAGCAAAGCAGTCAGGGAAAAAAATCAAAGGTGCTACCAAGTTTCCATAATGACTAAATACTCCATGTGAGTTTGTATTGATTTAATTGTAGTGTGTTATATTATCAAAGCACAGAAATCATAGCGATTTTGAAATTCTAATTTCAAATGGAGTGAAAGCATGATCTTTCTTTCTTACATTGTTCCAAATGGGTAAAACCCAGAACAAGGTCACTGAAGATCTTCCCTGCATGTTCTATTCAGTAAGTATAAATCACAACCCTGGGAAACCCTTCTTAAAAATCATTGTGTGGTTTCAACCTAACTTACTGGAAATCATCACCTATCAAGTTACTTTAATGAACTCCATCATCCATAAAAGCTGTTGACATGTTACCTAGGTGATACCTGCCTTTGGAACTAGTGCTGCCTTCTTATTCCTTGTGAGAAATGCACCAAGCATAGCATGTGTCTTATCCAGGACTAGGACATGCTAGCAGTTTTGGTGACATAGATAAAATGTTTTCTTGTCTTACTGCTTGAAATGTACCTGTATCCTGAAATTTTGAAGCCTCCAGATGTATGACTGGTTTTGTTTTCCATTTCCCTGCAACATCTCTCTCTTTGTTAGGCTTTAAGAAGCTGTAAAGAAAGTCTTTAACTTATGGTTCAGGGTAGACAGAGAACTGATCAGTAGATCTGTAAAATTTTGAACTCCTTCTGTACCCCTGCTGCTAATATCAGGGATGTTTCTTTAGGTTTTAATTTTAAACTCTGGGATCATTTTCACTAGCCTAATTTCCTCATAAAGTATTGAATAGTATTGGCAGATTTCCATCTGTCAGGGCTACAATGACAATAAAGCATGGGGAATTTAGGTTGTCTGAATACATCCTATGAATCTGACAGTTCGGACAGAAACCTTCACTTCTGTGAACATAAGGAAGGACTGGAAAAGAACAGGCTAAACCAGTGATTACTGCGGCTTTGTCACAGAGACTTAATTGCAGAAGAGGACAAACTTGACCAAAGTACTGGGCATAAATTGTGGATATTGAGAGCTAAATTTGTTTTACATTTATCAGGCTGGACAACGATATGTGTAACCACTATTGTAACCACTGTTGTGTCCAAGCAAGGTGATACCTGAGACACTGAAGATAAATAGCAGAACAGTGTGAGGTATCATGTCCTGCCAACTTGCTGTAGATTTGCAAGGACATGTGTTAAGCTCCTTCTTTCTCCATATTGCTTGAATAGTCAAATGGTCATGCATGAAATAAAAAGTGGAGGAAAAGGTGGATGCATTAACCAGTGCTTGTAGCTGAGTCTGGCTTCCCCAGAGTAATCACTGCCTCAAAAAGAGATAGTTATGTTTGATTGGCAAAAACTCTTGCACCAGAGCAGTCTCAGGGAACGTGTTTGTATATAGGTGGAGATGCTGTAACTGATAAAATTAGCTCTAAAGGATCAAGTTATTGATTGGGTTGCTGAACTGTAGTTTAGTATATTGAGGCTACAGTCAGAGAAACCCTTCTGTAAAGAAGTCAGTCTAAACACGTGTCTGGAAACAAGAAATAATTAAGGAAGCTCACTGTCCAACACTTTGATGACATCACTGCATTGTAGCACTTACTGTTCTCTGACATTAGTTACATAGAATCATATACATCAAAAGCAAAGCCCACCATGTGGGCCCATTGCTGCATGGGGCAGGGGACCTGCTGTCAGAGGATGTGGAATTTTAATCTAGTCAGGGAAAACAGCTTTCTATCCATTTTCAACTATTGCAAGTTTGACAATTAAAGCTGTGTTTCAAGGAGGGATTTGAATTTTGAAAATTAGGTGGACAGCAGAAAACAGCCCCTCCCACACTAAGAGATATTCTAGTAGAAAAGGCTGAGATGGGAAAATGTGGTTAGCAGTGTTAAGGTTGGTATCGCTGCCTGTTTGGAAATGTAAAAAGCTGAAGTCCTCAACGCTTTCTCAGCCTCAAACTTTGTGTCTAAGACCTGACTTCAGGAATTCCAGACATCTGAGGTGCGAGAGAAAGTCTGAAGTGGTGAAGACATCCTCTGTGAATGGCATCAGGTTAGGGAGCACTTAAACAAACTGGTCATACACAAGTCCATGGGACCTGATAGGATGCGGCCATGTGTATAAATAAGAAAAGTAAAGCAGGTGGAGCCAGACTCTTCTCAGTGATATCCAGTGACAGGACAAGAGACAATGAGGACAAATGAAATACAGGTATCCCCATTTAAAAATAAGAAAGGGCATATTTACTGTGATGGGGGTTGTATAATAGAAGAGACTACCCAGAGATTCTATAGAGTTTTCCTCCTTGGAGATACTCTAAACTGAATGCAATCCAGAGCAGCCTACTCTAGCTGGCCCTGCCTTCAGCAGGGAGTTTTGACTAGCTGGTCTCCAAAGGTGCCTTCCAACCTCAACCTTTCTGTGATTCTTTAAGGCAATGCTTTTATTTTAGAGCAGTTGATAGTATATATCACTTTTATTATGGGGGGTATGAGAAAAATAGAGAAAAGGAAAAAGATAAGAGAATGCTCTCAGATATACTTGGATCAAATAGGGAAATTAGCTTGTTACACACATCTTCACATTGCAGTTAAATCAGTGTGGTATTTAATGGTAATTTATCTTTGTACACCAATTAGATATTAACTTCTTGGAAAATGTCATGGAAAGGTTGCATTTGTTTTCCTAGCAAATGCTTTCAAGCAGGCATGTAATTTGCTGAATATTAATTTCTCATAATTTATCTCAATGTTCATTGTTTTCATTTATTTTTCTTTTTACGTATTTCTCTACAGCTGATTGTAAATTCCAGCTTCAGGTTAGCTCACCTGCTTACACTTGTGATTTTAATATACTGTATGATATCTCAAGGCAGAACTTCTTCTGTGGATACATTCTTTTACTCAGGATTACTGTCATAGTTTTCGTTTTTCTGTCTTACTAGGTGAATGATGATGTTGGAATTGACTGGACTAATGAGAATGACCGCTTGCTGGTTTGCCAGATGTGCATCAAACTGGCTGACATAAATGGACCTGCAAAATGCAAAGATTTGCATCTGCAGTGGACAGAAGGCATTGTCAATGAGTTTTATGAACAGGTAAATAAACGCATGTCCAAAGTGGTATCTGCTGGTTGCACGTCTTGTGTTAAAAACAGTCTTGCAGCATGCTAGCACTGATGATGAGTCAAAAGCACAGAAAATAGGGGTGAAGAGGATAGCTGGAGTCCATCCTTTTGCTGGGTCGGTGAAAGTCCATTTGTCACTGAAGCTTCTGGTATCTCCTCGAAGACTTATGATGGGTTTCTACTGACTTAACTATTCCAGTCTGGCACTATCCTTACAGTGGACATGTCGAACAAATGTTCCTTTCCTGTCTTTTTTTTCATGCGCAATCATCATGTCTCACTGTCAGTCGTCTTTAGTGCAGACTATGTTTTCATCCTTTCTTCTATGTCTTTTCAAGATGTCACCTGGTTCTCATTGCTCTCCTCTGCAGTCACTGCAGGTGACTCACACTGTTATTGGCGTGTGGTCTCCAAAAATCAAACACTACATCCTTGCTGAGGTGATCTAAACAGCAGAGGAATTATTTTAGCTTCTCTGTGGGCCACGTCTCTGTTCACACACAGAACCTTTATGTACCGAGCACAGCTGTAACATTGACTTTCAGTTTATTGCAGGCTAACCACATCTGCTCCCTACACATTGATCCTGACTCATACTTAATTTTTTAACAAAACCCTCTCAGGTTTCAGAAGGTTTGTCAGTGCAACTGCACTAATTATGCAAGGCTCAGCTGATGGTAGCACAAGGAAGGAGGACAGCCACTGACTGATTTACAAAGACCTGGGAATACAGCCAGGCACTGGTCCTCTCCTGCCAGGTGTAAGAGGGCCCTTAATTGAACCTTTTCTCATTATAACCTATTTAGCACTGCCGAGTACAAGGGACAGGGCTGTTCCCACACTGTTCCTCTGTTTCTTGAGTGAGAAAATGTTTTGAATGTGCTGCTTAGACTAAACTCCACATCCTGTCTTTCAAGAAGAAGCACAGGCTAAATCACTGAACCAGACACCCCACAAACTTCTTGGGGAGGCTGTGCAGTAAGTTGAAATCACAGACTAATCCATTTTAAAGATTTTTCATCTTGCCTTGAATTTACTGTACTTACAGTTTGGGAAAAAAAGCAGGATTGGCTGCTGCCTTCTGGAGTATGTAAAGAAATAGGAAAAGGACAAAATTCAGGCATTGACCTGAAGCTCTTCCATGTTTTTCAGATCTCCTGAGAAAAAAGAAAGAACAATGGCCCTTCCATATATTATATATATAGTTGGTTCCATTTTTCTTTTCATTTTTTCTTAAAGAAAGAGACTGAGTCACATAACAGTGGTCAACCTTCATCTCCCAAATTTTTCTTTCAGGAAATGCTTTTCTTCATATTTATCTGTTTTCTTTACAGCTCTCCCAACAAATTGTGCTTCACTTGATTCTGATAATGATCATAGTTTATATGGGTGAATACTCCATGCAGGCAAAACCTGTTAATATGATACCTTCATAAGTGACTTGGATGTTGGGATCAAGAGCACCCCAATGAAGTTTGCTGATGACACAAAAATAAGTGGGGTAGTTAACACTCCAGAAGGGAGAGCCACCCTCCAGGAAGATCTGGACAGGCTAGAGGAGCGGGCTAGCAGGAACCTTATGAAGTTCAATGGAGACAAGTGTAAGGTCTTGCACCTGAGAATACATAACCCAGGAATGCAGCTCAGACTGGGATCCACCTGGCTTGAATGCAGCCCTATGGTGAGGGCTCAACATGAGTGAGCAGTGGCTGCAGCAGCAAAGAGAGCCGGCAAGGTGCTGGATTATATCAAAAGGGACATCACCAGCAGAGATAAAGAAGTAGTTGTCCCACTTTACTCTGCACTGCCCAAGCCACATCTTGAGCACTGGATTCAGTTTTGGTCCCTCCTATACAAAAAAGATGCGGACAAGCTGGAAAGGGTCCAGAGAAGGACCACGAGGATGATCAGGGGACTGGAAGACCTGACATATGAAGAAAGACTGAGAAAACTGAGGTTGTTCAGCCTTGACAAAAGAAGGCTTAGGGGAGACCTTATCACCATGTACCAGTACATAACGGGTGGCTATCAAGAGGGTGGAGACTCCCTTTTTACAAGGAGTCACATGGTAAAAACAAGGGGGAATGGTTGCAAGTTGCTATTGGAGGGATTCCAATTGGAGTCCAAAAGAAAATTCTTTACAATGAGAACAAGTAAACATTGGAATAGTCTCTCAAGGGAAGTAGTGGATTCCCTTACATTAGACAGTTTTAAGACTCAGCTTGACAGGGTGCTGGGCCATCTCATTGAAACTGTATTCTTCTGTATTGAAAGGTTGGACTTGATGATCCTTGAGGTCCCTTCCAACCTGGCATTCTATGATTCTGATTCTATGATATGACTCTCTTCTGATCTAATATAACTTATGTCAGAGGGCAGTAAGTGCTGCAATACATTAACGTCATCAAAGAGTTAGATGGTGAGCTCTGAATCAAGCTTGGGAGGAACATGACCCCCATAGGTATGGGGTAGGTTATTATAAAAGTAACAAAATGAAACAGAAGGAAATAAGACATTTGTCTTATGTGCTGCAAAATCTAACTCTCATTCTTTGGCCTTCCCAGATATTAACAGGGTGTTGACCAGATACATTGTCTGTGATTTTTGGAAAATTTAGATTATAAGGAGATAAATTCAGGCAATCTCTAATGTAATGGAAACTGAAAATGTCTCTCCAAATCCTGATCTATATTCTCAAATACAGACCTCTGTATTATATTAAAACATTAATTTGCATATCAGGCTTGATTAGAGAGATTCTGGTTTTTTCTTGGAGAGGTGACATCCAGTCTTGACATGTCTTCTTAGCTGAAAACTGATTGATATCACTAGAAGCTTTGCTGTGATAGGAATGAGTGAGTATATCAGACTTGGTTCTGCAAGAAAGTTTTCCCTTCTTTTATATCATGAGAGGAGGGAGAAAAAAGTCTTCCTGTATGTCTCCTTGTCTCCTCTATCCCAGAAAAGCTAGCAAAAAGCTTTATGGGAAGGATTTACTGTTTCTGAGTAAGTCCTGCTTTTATAGGGGTTATTCTTATAGTCCCAGGAAACACATACTTACCACCCAAAGCCAGTAAGACCTTTCCATGTTATGTATCATAAGGGCAAAATTAATAAGAAAACTAGTTTAATGAGATATCCCTTGCCTGTAGAATTCACTCTTGTTCCCTGCAAACAGGTGGCTGGATTACAAGGTTGTTGTGAGCTAACGATCACAAAATCAGAAGGGATTTTTCTAAAATAATGTGAAGAAAGAAAGAAAATAGTAGTTTTCCGGTTTTCACACTCACAGTGTTAACTTCAGGACAAGGGCAGGGGACATCATTCTGCACATTCATCAACTGGCATCCTTGTTAAATTCACATCAGCAGTAGTGGGTCCTCTTACGAGAAAAGAGCTGTGACTTTGATTAACCATTTGACATGATGGCACTGTAGTAATGTCATGCTATAGTGCTATGGAAGTGTCATTAGAGTTTAATCATTTTTCTTTCATCATTTTTAATTGGTTTGATGTGCATTACTCATTTTGGTGACATGGTTTTGTGTCATTTGCTTCAGAGAAATTACCACTATTTTTCATCTTCAGGGTGATGAAGAGGCTAGCCTGGGCTTGCCAATCAGTCCTTTCATGGATCGCTCTGCTCCTCAGCTGGCACACCTCCAGGAATCTTTCATCACTCACATTGTGGGACCACTATGTAACTCCTATGACTCAGCAGGGCTGATGCCAGGAAAATGGATAGATGATAGTGATGAATCAGGAGACACTGATGAGCACGAAGAGGAAGAAACAGCAGAAATGGAAACTTGTGAAAATGCTGAATCCAGTAAGTTGTTCACACACATTTTTCAACAGACCAAGTTCCATATTGTGACCAAAACCTAAGTAGCTATATTATAAAAGCATAGAGACCGTGAGCTGGTCAGGTCCGACATGGCCCTCTCCAGAGTTACAGTGATTCCGTGCTGTCCTTGGTGAAGCTGGCATGTAGCCAGTTATGTTGGTAATAGAGACATTCTGTGGTTTCGGGACTGATATGCATTGTTATTCATAATCTACTACTCATTTCTGCCTTCAGTTGAGGTTTCTGGTGGTGGATCACTTCTCTGTGCATGAGGGCTTTTTAGACTATTTCAGCAGTGATGTTAGAATACTGCAACAATTTCAGCTGAAGAAAGGATGGTTGGGAGATTTTTCAAGAAAAGCACTAATCATTTCCACGAGTTAGCGTGATGTACAGGAACAATTGAACGAGGCTCTGAGAGGCTGATGCAGTATAAGAGTTTTTAGCAATGGAAGTATTTTAATGCAAATCTCTTCAAGGTAACATTTGGAGGAGAGTAGGGAACAAACCGGCACCGAGCATTGCTGTGTTGTGTGCTGGGGGCTGCATCATTTGCCCCTTCTGGCTAATCAGTAACTAAAGCTGATAGTCTCCTGCCTCTCCTCCAGAAGCGCAACAATGCTGACATTTGTCATACTGAAAGGAAAGCTTTGAAATCTCCTTGAAAATCTCAGGAACTCGTTGGAAGTGATTTTTAAGAGAAAAGGCTGCAACTGTAGAGCTGTTTCTTTTACCAGTTTAATACTGCATGCGTTAGCTCTTTGTTTCTTTCATGTTCCTCTTCCCTCTGAACTTCCTACTACTGTTCTTTTATTTCTTTCCTCCAGGTCCTTTTTCTCTCCTTCTCCTATATCTAATCCTTCCAGAATGCTAGTGAAATACTGATACATAGCTTTTTCTATTAACAGCCTCAATCTTTCTCTTTTTTTCCCCACACACTTTCATGGCTTGCTGAGTATTATCTCTATTTTCTGTTGGGGAAGCTCAGTAGCAAAAAGATTTTATGATTGCAATAAGTCACATAAGGACGTGGAACTAAAGTCTGTGTCTCCTGATGTGCAGAATTGAACTTCTATCTCTAGTAAGATCATGGGGTATACAATTTGTATTTAAGAAATCATTGCTGTTCACATGCACATACTTGCACGTTTTAAGTTTAGCAGGTTCACATGGACAAAAGTGTTGTTGAGAACAGCAAACATTAAGTAACATTAATCCTTAGTTTCCTTTCACTTCATTTCTCTATTCATTTATCTTCAGTATCACTGGTAGTCAAGTCCAACAATGCTGCTTTCAGGTTAAAAGCGAAGACCGTTACTAACCTTTCTCACATTGAAAACAGGCCATTTTTCAGTTGTCTTTTACTCTGTGACAGCACTTTACTATTCAACCTGATGCTTTTAGACTCTCTATCTCAGAACCTTAACAATGAACGTATCTAATATTTTGAAATATCCAAGCAAATTCTTCCTAATTCCTTTTTACCAAATGTGGGGTGCTCATCTTCTCAATCCTACCAATGTGTTACAAACGGTTTTCTCCTGATTCCCTAAATTCTATGTGACTGTGTGGATCTGAATCAGGAATCTATGGCATTGAAGAAGCAAAATAGATGGTTGAGATGTCAGATGCATAGATAGAGAGTTGTGTACATGTTGGTGAAGATCTTTTTCTTGATGGAAATGCCATTTAGGCAGGTGGAAATATAATTGTGGCAGAAAACACGCCACCTAGGTCCTGATAATTCACTAAAGCAATTCAGATAAAAGTTATAAAACCTTAAGGTAGCTGAAAAGCATTTTTGTTATTATACAGGAACATGTAATTCCCCCTAAGTTCTGATGCAAGTATAAGAATTAAACAGGATCAGTCTTTAGTGATTCAAACAAATATTAACACCACAGCAAGTGCTTGCTGGTGTCTGCAGAGAGCAGCAAGATACAGGGTCACCCAGGAAACCCAGGAGAGAATGTCCTGCTGTGGCACTGGCAGGGTAAGGGCTTCTTATTAGTGCTAAACCTGAAGGTTTCCTACAGGGATCCAAGGGCTTTCTAATGAAGGATTGAGTTGGATTTGGTCTGTGCTCAGTGAAAAGCTCTTTGTTTCCAGTTCAAAAGCTTCAAGGGCTAAATGTTTTGGATCCTGACACAGACATACTTTAGGCAACCTGCAAATACTAATCCACACAAATTTATTTGGTACAAAACATTCTTCTACGTCACCTTCTTTAAAAAAGAAATCAGCAGTTGTCTTTGGAGGGGATATTAATTCAGTTCTGTGATTGCCATTGCCACTGTTAATGACCAGGGAAAATTTTCAAGCTTTGTACTGTTAAGGAGTTAACAGTCTCTGTTGGACAGAGTATCCTGACACAGAAAAATACCCACACACATCAGACAGCAAAACACTTGAAGTGCAGCTGTGTCAGGAGCCATGAGAACTACCAGTGGCAAAAACATTTTATAGGTTAACAAGCAGGGGACTGGCACTTCAAAACCAAAGACAAACAAGCTCCCTGATAATATTTGGCTCTATGACAGCTACTTCAGTGGTTAGACTACATTGCCAAATCAATGTTGCATAGAGGGCCTTATGGTCATCTCCACTGCAATAGTGGAGTGGTAGATCTGTGACTTGGAAAAGGGAACTTGGGAATGGATTCCCTACTTTGATTACTAACACTGACTCATTCATTATCCTCTACAGCTCAGATCAGAGATAAAATGTGGAAGAAAACAAAATCAGGATTTTATTTTTTTTTCTTTAGGGCAATCAGCAGGGATCCATTGGGGCAAAGAAGGTCACAGAATTTAATGTGTGTGTTATGGAGCAGGTTGTTCAGAGTCTTTAAGTACATGATATAAAAAAATTATCAGAAACAGCTCTGCAACGTTTTATACATAATTATTCAAGCAGTAGATGTCTCTGTGAGCTGCTTAGTCAGGAACAGCATGCAGCATATGATGGGATGAAGCTGGGGCTCAAACTGTGCAGGAAACCAGTTTGCTCCAGATCTCCTGGAGAACTGAAGAGGCATAGCTTTCTGAATTTTAAGACTGTCTAAGTTTGTGGTTTTAAAAATCTCTTGGTGCAGTTCCTATATGTCATAGTATACCCTGTCTGCTTCCTACACCTTCAGCCCCTTTTCCTTCTCTCACAGAAAACGGTACATTAATGGCACACGGTATTTTACAGGAAAGAAGAAGTTCAAGAGGAGGAAAATCTACTGTCAGATCACTCAACACCTGCTTCAGAACCATAAAATGTGGAAGAAGGTAATGGAGGATGAGGAGAGGTTAGCCGGGACAGAGAAGCAAGGTGCAGAGCAATCCACGCTGCACCAGGCTTCAGAACAAATCCAGGCCATCAGGGAAGAGGAGGAGGAGAAAGGGAAGCCCAAGAGGGATGAAGAGGAGAACACGACTGTAGAACCAAATCAATGACAATATTTACAGCAGTATTTTAAAACAGATTGACTCATCCACAGACTCTTTCTCAAGCCAGCACAGCATTTAGACACAACACTGTAGAAGTATGGGATAATGCGCCTACAGCTGTTTAATTTGTTTCTCTTTCCTTTTTATGGTGAGGTACATTGTTCAAACTCGTATGCTCAAGGAAGCTTTCACACAGCGACACCGGCTTTTACAGACTTTCTTTAAAGAGATTTGGGGGTGGGTGGAATTATATAAATATATATATATAGCCAGAGTTATTGGCTGCGCACTTCAGCAAAATACATTTAATGATATATTATGGTCACTGTGATATTTACAGATGAAAGTTATCTAAGGAAATGCTGCTTCTAAAGCACATTTGCAGTTAACAGTAAGGTACCTGTTAAGTATCTTTTGCTCTTAATGCTGAGGGATAAAAGTTCCAAAGCTTTATATGAGTGCTAATAGATCCTGCCAACATATACGTGTGCGTGAGGAGGTGTTTGCGAGTGTGCATGAATGTAATGTGACATAGCATAGTTTGAGTTCTTATTACACTAGCTGTAGCACATGTCCCAATACACAACAACAAGCAGAAGGCCTGAATTTCAGAGTTTGTGCCCACAAGGGAACCAGAGGTCATTTTGAGGGGCTTTATGTTCCCCATAGCCTCAAAGTCCCAATTTGCACTCCAGCTGCAGGCAGCAGCCTTTCAGCAGGACCCACAGTGGCCCAGGCTGCTCACTTGGTCCTTTATGGCTATGCGGGCTCCTCCTCCACTTCTTCCTCCTTCTTCTGAACATTTCCCAGACTGCTGACAAGAGGCATGTGATAGGAAATTGGTTTTCCAAAGGTGGCTACAGAGGACTGTGCAGCTCGGTCTGTTCCCCTTGAAAGGACTCAGCCTTCTGTGTACTTCTGAGTGTGTGAATGGCTGCGTGGGGCCGTGTGCGCGTTTGGGCAGGAGAGAGCAAATGTGTGTGCATACTCGGAAACTAGAGACACGCTGTCATCTCCCTACCCTAAACTTATGCCTCCGTGCATCAGTGGCCAAATATATCACTTAAGAACAAAGATGAACTATGTCTCTGGAGAGCAAAAGAAAGGGAGCATGGGGGTTGTGCCCTTCCTCAGAATAAAAGGCAGGCGATGCATTAGGAGCAGCGTGGGGGACAGGTGCCAGTCTTGCACCAGCAGGACACTCGTGTGTTTCAGCAACCACTCACATGAGCTGCAGAGAACTTGGTGTTTCAGTGTGAGGTGCTGGATGGGAGCAGTTTGTTGCTGGCGTTTTGCTTAGAAGCAGTGTGTTTGATCCCACCAATACACTTTTTTCTTTTTTCATTTTTTTTTAAGAGAAAGGAATAGATTGGACCTGTAAGAAGAACAGATCTTTATTTGTTGTTCTCTTTATTTGTTTTCTCTGTTGTTTCTGCTGTGAGCCAAATGTCTATTTAAAAGGTTGGATATTCGCTTTCAATATTTTATTTCACGATATATTTGTCAATGATTAGCTATCTAGATGTAAATATGGAAAAATGTTTATGGGTTCCTGTAGATAATGATATCTTTAAGAAAAAAAAAAAAAGAAAAAGAAAACAAGGGAAAAGTTTTTTTGTAAAGCTAATTTTTTTAAAAATAAATACAAAAACATTTTTATACAGTGTAGCCATTTCCAAACCCAACAAATAGTCTTGAGTAATTTGTATAGACCCTTCTGGGAAGCCAGTGGTCTACTGGATCAAGGCTTTACAATAGTAATGTTCTTCAGGACTGGCAGCACCAACCAGTATGACACAATTTAGAGTTTCGTTCTCGCAAAAAGAATTATATATATAAAGTTCAGTATCTCTCCATAATTATTTGACTACGTATGCTTTTTATATTTTGATCCTGCAGCCCCTTGCCAAGAAGAGGATTGCTTGTGTGTAAGAATGCTTTTGAAAGGAAGAGTTTGTAGAAGTCCTTTCTATATTAAATTTCTGGCATTGCATCCATTACTTTTTGCTGTTGTTACAGTCACCATATTTCATGATCCTATTGATACCTCCCCAAAAATGTTGGAAAATATTCCCTATCAAAGCCAATCAGTATGTACATTATCACTTTAGAGTTTCTTTTTCCTTTGCACTTCTTTTAGAGTGAGCTTTTGCTGGAAAGCAGGATTTTGGCTTCTTTTATTTGGGGTTTTCTTGTACAAGTGATATGTGTACCTTGTCATATGAGAATAATATAATATGCCTCATTCTGTCCTTTTAAAAATTCAACTCACAGAGATGCTTTAAAATGTCACACCTCCAATCACATTTTTCTCCATTTTCAGTGCATGATGACTGGGATTGGATTTTTTATATTGATTTTTATATTGCCTTTACTAGTAGAAGGAAAAAAAAAAATTATTGCAGAAAGTGTTAGTGGGTGCCCAGTTGGTAAAATTATGAAGAGGCATTAAAAAATGAGGTGCAATCCTGCAAGTGGAGTTCCACATACTCCGCTAAGCAGGCATACACAGGCTTGAACTAAGAAAAATTATCCTAAAAATGTGCTGAAATGGATTTATTATATTTTTCCTAGTCATCATTTTTGGTGGTCCATTAGGTAAAATCAGTGTTAGCTTCTAATTTGTTAGCATTTCTCTCTATGTTGCCAATGCAGCTGTCACAAATTGTTACTGTGTTGCTACATGAACCTGTTTGTGGGTTTGATTAGCTCTGGTCTTCCACAGTGAAGGAATTGCTGACAGGCTTAAAGTCAGAGTGATTGTTGATTTTATCCAGACTGGAAGGAACAGGAGTGGAGAAGCTAAAGTAGCTTGGAGTGGTTAACTTGGTAAGAGATGACCCTTTTTTGCAGGCATCCACTCCTTATGAATCTGATTTTCAGTCTTTGCCATACATTTCTGGCAGGCAATGGTCAGGAAGTTTTCCAGGTTGGTTTAAATATAGCACTAAAGAAAATACCAGAGAGATTTTATATCAAACACAAATACTATTTTTTTTGCTTTGGGGTTTTTTAATAGACAATGAAGCAGGTAATTTTTTAGGGAGTTTTATGATAGTTTCTAGTCCAAAGGAGGCAAAAGTATTGAGCTACAGTTGCAGCAACCTTTTAGAGGCTAGACCTTGGTGGCTTTGTGCAGTCTTTGGTGTTGCAAACTCCAGATAAAGCACAGCCTGTGCAACATTTTGGGGCAGGTGAAATAAAGACAGAAAAGAAAAATAATTGTATTCTGTCAGCAAAGTGCTCAGATTTCAGGTGAGATGTATACAGTCTTGATGTGGGTTTCTAGTACATACGGTATGCAAAGAGGTTTGTCAGATACTGGATAAAGTAAGCCTCACTTAAACAGTGTTTTGCAGAAAGAAAAAAATTACGTATTTTGGTTTTCAGTTCTTTGGGAAGAGAAAGATTTTGCTATTATTTCTGATTGGATATTTTGTTTTCTCCACTGTAATGTCACTTGGTGACTGATCCTATTCTAGAAGTTTGCTGTTCCCTTAAATAAGGGCCTTTTTGCAATGCTTACAACTCCCGGTGGAGCAAGAAAAGCACTCTACCTGTCAGATAGCAATCACATATAAACCCTTCCATTCCCATATTCCTAGTTTGCTTGATAGTCATGTGCTGTTTACCATGGAATACAACTTCTCTCATTATGTTCATGTAGCAGAAGGAATGCATGGAAGTAAAGATTTTGAAAGCCCCAAACTATTTATTTCCTTTTCTTACAGGAGGAGTCTGAGGCTTTAGTTTCCAGTAATCCAAAAATGCCCATGTCTAGAAGTAATAATTTCCACCATGTTCAAAGGACTCTATTTCATTATCTATGCTCTAATTCTTGAGGGAACCTGGCATTTCTTGATTTGTTTTTAGCTGGTGTACAGAGCATATTGACACTCATGTCTGCAAATTGTCTGCCTTCTCCAGTAGAAAGATTATGTTTGATGTGATGGTGCAAGCCAGACATCAGAAGTGAGTTACAAGAATCTATGATGGAAAAGAGATTCTACTTTGCTTTGGGCAGCATTTTGAACTCCCTTCCTCTGTGAGTGAGATCCTTTACAGACAGCTGGGGTAATGGCTGTGTGTCACCAATGGCCTCCCCTGTGACATTGTGCGGGGTGCTGGCTTTCATAGCAAATGATGGTCACAATCTGGCAGTTTTCATTTGAGAATGCATTTGTTAACAGTGCAAGCATAGTAATTCACCAGTTTTTACCCTGACATCATTTGTGAGTGTGTCTCTGTGTCATCATCAAGTTAAAATCCAAGATAGTGGTTGCTCAGGACCTTTTGAGTGGATGTACTTGAGACTTTTACCATTAGTGTACTACTGCTGGAACCTTTTAAGATCCTGATGGTCTGAATTTGGAAGGAGGTTGAGCATGTAAAGGTTCAGATAGATTGTTCTGAAAGTACCATTTGACATCTAAGCAAATTCTGTACCCAACTCGCTTTTTATGCTGGACATTAATTTTGTTTTCTTTAGAAAGTTCTCCTAAATTTGTCTCCTTTTTAGATACAAAATATTTTATGAAATTCTGGCCCAATCTTTCTTTCTTTCTTCAGAAATGCTCCAGAAAGTAGAATACAGTGTGGAGAAGCAATGAACTTGCCAGACTGAACATCAGTCATTGGCATAGCCCATGAGGACTGTCCAGCCTGTGCTCCAGTCTGGCACATTTACACCCAGTGCCACGCCCATGCTGCTGAGCTCTGAGCTGAGTAGGTGTGAGGTCGTGGTCAGTTTGGGTACTCAGCAGCCTGATGCCCACCAGCTTTTAGTGGGACTTGGGATTTTAGAGAATTTTGTTGGTTTTCAAAATGAAAATAAAGCACTTGTGAAAATTTTGCCATAAGTACAATGCAACAAAAGATGTGCTTGGTCCCAGGTATTAATGAAGTACTTATGCAAAGTCTCATTAATTATCTGTTATATCCTGCTTCGTCTGTGTGGTGTGATCCTGTGCTGGTGATGGTGAGGGCCTTGCTGTTGATGAAGATGGTTGCAGGTTTGAGTCCACCCTCTCACTGACTTTCCATAGGCATAGCCAGATGTGCTGGTCAGTGTGAACCTGGGCTGCCCAGCAAACCCAGTTGTGCCCAGGGCTGCAATCCAGAGAAGGCACAAGGCATGTGACCAGCAAATACCCCAGGGAGAAGCAGCAACTGATTTAAGTGTGGGACAGGTGACGCAAGTGTGCTGTGGTTCATTCTAGAGCTGAGCCATCTGATAGACATAGTGTTCAGTAGGTTGGGAGGGAAGCAATGACAGTCTGTGGCCCTTTTTTTCTCTGAAACAAGAGGCTTCTGACTGTTGGAAAACCTCTAATTCATAAAGTCATGAAATATTTGCTATTACTTTTGCAAGTGCTATTATAGTGAAGATGTTCCAGCATTACGTGTTTAAGGAAGGAAGGTTTCAGTTTAGGGATGAGTATGAGAATTTCTTGAGCATCCCACGGCCTCATGGGTGGAAGATTAGATTGAGGCACATGCCCAGGGCAAAGAACATGTTTCTCCCAGATCTGCTGCAGGCACCAGAGCTGGGAGGCAGGCGTGGAGGGTTGCTTGCTCTTTCCAGTCTCAAGCCTGGACGTTGGTCTGAGAACAAGTATTCCTCAACTGACAGCAAGCACTGGTGTCATTGGTGCTTGAGTTGATGGGGTTGTAGACATACAGAGAGAAAGTCAAACTGGCAGTTCATAGGAAAAAGAAAAGGTAATTGCAGTCCAGTATGAAACAGACTTTAAGCAACACGCTTAATTTTCCTTTTCTTTCAAAATCAAATGTAATCCTACTTCAGTGAAGTAACCGTGGAGTTTCTGGGGTTTTAATTACACTTTGATGTTGCGGCCTTAGTCAAAATGGTGGGAGCATTAAAGAAAAGATAATTGTTCCCATTAACTAGAATGGGTGATTATTTATATTTTTTCATATATTTATGTGAATCAACAAGTAAGAGTGTCCAGGCCTTCTGAAGAAAATACACATTAAGTGTTTTTAAACAGATGGGGGAATAACTGAAATTAGTTGACAGCTGTCTTACACAGTCATTGGAAGAGCTAACAAAATAATGCTGATTATTAGAGGCAAAATTTGAATTAGAGCAAAACAGCACCTGTAATTTTGAGAGCAGTTTAGTGTGCTAAATCTGTCTTTTAATTTCATCACTTTCCTTTAGCAAAACAACATTCCTCTGGAGGTAAATCAAAGCACGGTTTTAGCCCCTGCTGTGGTAGTTATTGAATCCCAGTGTTGGAGGGAGCAGTGTGAGAGTTATCCTCCATTTACATCCTAATATGATTTATTCAGAGGCCATTAGTGGGATTTTCCTAGCAGGCAAATGTTCTCTTGATGAGAAATACATCACACCTCCTCAGTAGGATGCAGATGTCACCCATGTGAGCACCCAGCCTGAATTCTTAGGACAATACAAGCTCCTCAGGAGCCTGCGGGCAGAAGGGTGTAGGTGTATTTCTGGAGAGTCCTTTTTCACAATGACAAAAGGGAGCAAAAGCTCGAGCTAATACTTTGGAAAAACTGAAACAACAGTAAGCACTGTGCAGTTTAAAATCTTGCCAATGTCACTTGAGTTGTATGCAAAAATTTCCCCGAGTGCTTGCACATGAAAAACTATTCCTTCTGAAAGGTGATGAGTTCAGGTAAAACCAACTGGTCTTGGCTGTGGTCTGACAAGCAGAGGGATGTAGTGAACCAAGATGATTTTTTGACTGAAGTACTTTAAGTCTACCTCACTAAAGACTCTGTTTCATGCTAGAGGACAAAAAAAAAAAGGATGATATTTATTTTAGTTGACCTATTCAGGTGGCTAGTGTATGCCAGTTGTTTCTTACTTCCAAAGCTGTGCTTGCAGTATGTTCGAGGTAAGGAAACGGGACAATAGATGAGACTTTTTCTGCCATGAATGGCCTATGGGATCCACATGTGTCAAGGAGGACCACTAAAATCTGCACGTGTGGAAAGTGATGTATCCCAGCTGTGAATTAGATGGAGGAACCCAAGTATTTCTGTTTTCTGTCTGTGTGGAAGCATGAGAGCAGGTATAAAGGATTTGGCCACAGCTGTGGACCATGTATCTTTTTATGATTGAATTCTCTTGTTCTGATTCAAAAACTATAGAAATCAATTCAAATAAGCAAAACAGAGCATGCTGTGTCCCCAGCGAAGCCAGCATGTGTTAGCTTGCTTTTCCTCAAGTTTGCAGAGGCAACTGCACTTGTACCATTGGCCTGCAAATGGTGTGGGGTCCTGGGCAGCATGGCACAGCGCAACATGGCAGGGGAAATGGTGGGAGGTAAAGAACAAACACCGAATTTCAGAGGGCTGTTGTCAAAGTAGCTGGAGAAATACCTTAGAGTAACGTAATCCAACTGTATACCCACCCACCTCACTGTGGTTTGCTCACCACAAGAGCCCTGAGGCAGTGGGCTTAGATGCTCTGGTTTTCATCACAGTCTTCCTTTACCACAGCGAACAATTGCAAACAATTAGTGTGAATTAACAATTGCTCTTTGCTTTTAAGTATTTGTTTAAAAGAGACTGAGTTTTTTGGATTTTGCTGTTTGTTTTTTTCTCCCCTGACCCTAGTCATTTTGCCCTCATGCTTTCATAAAAAGGGGGGGGAAAAAATGGTCTGTTATCTGATCAGAGAGAAAATAGTTATGGGTTTACTATGTGTACATCCTACTTCAGGTAGAAAGCCCATCAGCTGTTAAAGCTGTCTTGCCCTTTCAGAATTCCTCCCTGATTCTGACACACGATGACAATCTGTATTTGAATGCAAAATTTTCATTTTTAGATGTTCATAAACCTTAATACAGTACTGCAGGTGGTATCCTAAAAGATCAAAGACAGCATTAATAACTGCTACGTCATGTTGATGATATTTTTAATATTTTAACCATGTCAACATATATTTGGTCATTACTTTTCTAAAGTCTTCTTTTCTTGAATAATTGATAGAAGATGTTTGCATGATGGAAAGTAAGTTCACTTTTTAAAAAGACGTGATTCATATTGTAGATTATGTTTGTTTAACAGAGTAACACTTTCACTGATGAGTGGCAGGTTTTTTTCTTTTTAGTGCTTTTGATAGAAGAACATCTAGGACATTTTCCAACAGAAACACATTTTGTAACCTTTGCACCTAGTTGTGGAAGTACCTTTCAAAAGTAATTGTTTTCAAATACAGTTTGGCCATCTGAGTAACAATATGCAAATATGTATATGTGCAAGGTGTGATTTTTAAAAAATAATCCCATTTTAGTGAAAATAATCAAGAAATTAATCCAGCAAGGTCAAAACCCTTTCTGAATAAAAATTTTGGATGTGTTGCTATAATTGAAGCACTTGGCCCGCCACCAGATTTTGGGGCCAAATCATACAGATTTTGCATTTTCAAATTCACAAAAGGCCAACCAAAGTTTTTTTACTTCAGAAAACATCAAGGAATTTCTTCTCCTTACATCCTATCCTGTGAGGTTTGATTTCTGGCCTGGGACCTCAGGGCACCACGCCTCAGAAAGAATGCTTTTATGATGCTCATTCAGACTCAGCTGTAGTAGCAGGTTTTCACAAATCACCCATGTACTCCAAAATTAATCCCTCCTTGATTTCTTTCACTTCAAAAGGTGAGAGAAAGCAGGAAGGAAATGTAATTTTATACAGCTCTATTTGAAAAGGGTTTTGTGTACCTTTACAATTCTTTTGAAGCAATATTTAAAAAAATAACTGCCAGCCAAAGTGGCAATGCAGAAAAGTGCCATCTTGTTTAGGATTTGTACACGCCAATTTTTAACACAGTGTTCTTTTCACTAAGTACTACATGCATTAATTTATATTTATATATTGTCAATATTGTTGTAACCAAGCTTCTCCTTTCTAAACACTTCAGGAACAAGGCCTTGTATTTTTAGGTGATTTTCATAAACAGAATAATTCTTTTCCTTTCACTAGTATCTTGCACTCGATACATGTAGCAATACTTAATATATTCTCTTCACAAGTATTTGTTAAGTGACATAGTTAATGGCTGATAAATGTTTTGTACAAAATAGATTCTGTACAGGAAAAAAAAATCTTTTAGATAAACATTATTTATTTTTACTGTTTTGTAAGTTAGACACTATAATGAAGCTCCTTTTTGCCAGAATTACTGGAAGTGCCTCTTGGTAAAATGTATTATACAGTAAATATGTATTCAAAATTATTAGAAATATTTGTCACAAAATGAACAATGTGGATGTTGCAATGTGAAGACAATTGTACAACATAAATATAATTCTGTGGTATCCTGTTTGCTGTGTTTCTTTTTCCTTTGTTGAACAAATTTGCTTTCTGTGCCCAGGTTTCAGTTTAAGTGCAAGACTGCAGATGACCTGTCGCCTCTTCAACATCCAGTTCAAGTCCAGTAGAGCTGGTATATATTGAATTAACATTTTATCTGCCAATCATGCTTGATATGTGTTGGTGACCTGTGCTCACATTTATTGCTCTGTTTACCTGCGACTTTTACTGACAGAATTCTGCGCTTTATTTCAGATCGCTAATAAATCCCATGTTAAATGCCACGTGACAACCAATCTGTGGAAGGCCTCATTATAAATATCTATCTTTAATGATGACCAATATTTCAACATCCATCATCTGTGTGCTTTTCAATCCAAATAATATGGGCCATACTGATTGAATGTGGTCTACATTACATTCCACTATTCAGCCATAGTAATGCAGGGTGACTAATGCTTCCCGAGAAGATGAAATGTATTACCTTAACAGTGTTTTCCTTGTTAATCACAGAAGTAACCTGTTAAAGTGGGACATCAGTAAGTGAAATCAATTTTCTTGCAATTATATTGGTAAGCACACTGTCATTCTTCACTGAAAGATTTTGCTAGTCCATTATGTGGGCTAGGATTGACATCTAACTACTTTCTTTGCTCATTGTTTATAATTTCAAACAAGTATCTCACAGCTGTCAAAAATTTTCCCCATTTTTAAGGTTTTATTAAGCTTTATTACCTACCCTCATCAAAGATCTGGAGAGCTCTTCAGCCAACTCATTTGAAATGGCTGCATTCAAATTACCTGGATCAACTGTGTATCCAAAGCCTCTTTTCCTAGAACTTAAAAATTAACAGATTTCAAAATACAGAAAAGCATCAGCTGCATATCTGGCTGTCAGTTTTGAAGTCCACCGGTTTATTTGTCCTCTGGCTTTAATTCTGAATAGCAAAAGTGTAAGGAAATTTGCACCAGGCAGTGTTTACGAAGATAATAGTTGGAGTCATTGACAGTATGAAAGTAAAATATAGTTATACCCGTTCTAAGGGAACTGTTTATAAGCCTGCAGGTGGTCTATCCCAAACACTTGACTCCATAGCATGGAGTTATTTGATTCAACTTCATTTGATTTACAGCTGCCCACAGAGAAGCATACAACTGGAGTAGTGAAGAAATCTCTTTTCCTTCAATACTCTTGTCACAAAGAGTAGGGGCTACCAAGGTAAAGAATGCACTTGTCTTTGAAAATCACCACACTCTCTGGAACTCTTCAAACAGCAAGAGGTTCCCATGGGAAGAGATGAGCAATAAAACACAGAGCAGAGAGGGTCAATCTGCTAATGAGATCACACATGAGCATGCCTCTCCCGGGGTTCTGGTAAAACATAAAGGAGACCACAAAGCACAGTTAGTAGCAGCTCAATTAAATATTCTATTTTCTAGGTGCTCAAATTACTCTCAATTGCCCAGGCAAATCCACTTGCCTAAAACCATTTAAAATGTTTTTCTAAAAATAGAAATCTCAGAGAACTCTTGGCACTGTTTAGCAATGCTTTCTTTAATGTTTCTTCAGTTATCTCACCAAAATCCTGTGGAAATCTGACATTATCCCTCATGCCACCATGGGCTCCAGCCGGATATTGTCAGTGATTCACATAGAAGCAGGACAGCAAATGACTTTAACAGCCAGATGTGTAACTTCCAGGTGCTACCCTGACTGATGGAGTCTGTAGCTCTGGGGTAGCCATCTCAACCACTCCACACTAGGATCCCAAAAACCTGTCATGCTGAGATGGAAACGGTGAAAGCCAGCTACTTTGTTGAACAGCTTCACAGTCAAGGGATAATGCTAAGATTGCATTAATTTGTGAGCCATGGGAGAAAACCATGCAAGTTTAAAGTTTTACCTAAGGTTTTGATGGCTTGTGTCACACCCTGTCCAGACTGGTAGTTAGAATTACTAAATAACCTGGGATAGACATGGTTGTATTGGTTTGGAAGTCTGATACAGACGAAAGGGTGCTGCAATATCTGCTTGTCTGCAGACGGGAAATACGTGATGGCTTCATTTGCAGCAACTTTTGTTGTTGTTGCTGGTAAATTACTTCACAATCCTTTGCACATGGCAGTTGTTTATTACTGTGCTTGCTAAAGGCATCATATTCTACAAATACAACACCTTCTGTGTAATAAACTCTTCTGTTAAATTCTTTACACCTTCTCTTTCCACATTTCTAGCCAAAACCTTTGGATTTAAACCTACTTCAAAGAACTTATCTGCGTTACAAAAAGTGCTATGGGATTTTATTAAGATTAATGGTATTAATCCCTAGTGGCTGGACAAATTCCAGTTTCTCTTATTATGTTCTTCTAAATTAAAGTACTTCCCAAAGCTCCAGTGGGTACAAATGCTTCCTGCCCTGAGGAGGTGTGTCATGTCACTGGATCTCTCATTCATCCTTCTTGTTATACCCCCTCAGGGCTGGGTTTCACAGGGCCCACTGGGACCTTTGGGAAGTGTGATGCTAAATATGTCACTTCTCTTCTCTTGAAAATTCCAGCCAAAACCTGTCTGGGTCCATAATTTGAGGGGCTTTTACCAGTCATTCAGGAAGGAAAACCTCTTAGCTCTTCTACCTGATTGGTTACCTTCTGCAAGTGCTTTTAAGGTAATCTACAGCTGTTGAACACATTTGTACATGTTACCTCAGGCATGGTGAACATACACAGAGAAGGTGATACTGTTCTATGGTCAGGGTACAGTAAATGCATTTATTGCAACTGCTATTTTTGAAAATGCTTCTTCCTGAGGTCTTATGAAAGTGGCTGAAAATCTGAATGTCAGGAATAATTCAATGAGCACTTCAGGGTAATGAGACTTCTCAGTGGATATCCTGTGGATATCCTAATAACAAGTTAGCCAGGTCCGAAAAATAATTAGAAGAGTTTTCTATTGTTTCTGCTGTTCTTTAGTAAGAAGTCTTCTTTGGGGCTAGATCTTGAAGTCCTTAGTTGGGCAAGGAAGTACTATCCTCAAGTCTGAAATTTTCACAGCTATTCCCAAGTGCTTCTAACAGCCAAAGTGTGTTATTTGTCTCTGGTTCTTTGATGTGGAATGGGTATTCAAGGTTTGTTCTGACAGTGGGTTTCCTTCTCATTTATGTTCACACCAAGTATGTTCTTAGGACTGGCAACAAAAAGAAGAGGAAAATTAATGCCAAGAAATAATGAATCCATAGCAATACAGTAGCATAAGTAAGGCAATTAAAATTTTATAGGCAGTGAAACTGCTTTACTAGTTAACTGTAAATGTCTTCATTCTATCTGCTTGTCATTAACTCCAAATTACACATTTACTGATGAATCACAGCTAGCAGAAATATATTTTTTATAAATTATTGAAGTTAAATTGTACTAAAATTTAAGTACTTGGAGATGTTTCTTTGAAAGAAACATCTGCTTCCAAACCATCACACTTTCTAAGTTGCCTTTATTTTGGCAGCTTCATTTCCAGACTCAATAGTGGTGTGATGACTTGAGCTTTCTGCTCTCTCCAGATCTCTCCAAGAGACCTGGGTCTGTCTGAGTTTTTCCCAAGCTCTGCACAAACTTCCTGCATGGCCTTCAGCAATTCCTCTCCTTCAAATGCAAATATCACTATAATTTAGACAGTTCTCTCAGTTTTGTCTGCCTGCATCTTAGCTCCTGCTCTGAGCTCTCTGGAGTTTTAGGACATTGTTACAGTAGGAGAACTCTGGGCCACAAGCAGTTGCTGCCATTGACTGGCTCTCCTTTGTTGTGAGTCATTCCAGCCTCATCAGAGCAGCTCAGGGTTGGAGTATTCATGTGGTATCATAAATAAAATAATAAAGAAACATTTGGCCAAGTGTCAGTCTGACTGGTTGAGGACTCATTCTACTGAGTTTCTACTTGGCTCTATTGTGCAACACAGTATTAAGGCTTGGGAATGTGTTCTCTGTTAGACAAGAGAAATCATGAAAATTCAGATTTTTAAGGTGATGTGGTATATCAAAACCCATTTATATATTTTGGTTTTCTTTTTTTGGAGTCAATATTTTCCTTCTATCAGATAAAAATAAATGCTTCTTTGCAGCTATTATGTGTGTATCCAGATTTCAGTGTAAAGTTTATCTTTACAGGCAAGCACTTGTAATTTAAATAGCTCTGTTGGAATATGTTTTTTTAAAAATGTCTTTTACAAAGGAAAAAGTTTCATGCTTCTGAATGCTGAGGAGGGGGGAGTTGAGACTTTACAAGGCTAAGATTTGCTCATGAAATAGGCTTCAAGAAGAAGCAGCTGGTTTCCTGGAGCTATGCCTCAGAGATCTGTTGTTGTTGGATAGTTTAAAGACTGACCCACAATCCAGCTGTATTGGTAGTGGATTGGTACGTCTATGAATCAAGATTACTCTTGTCACAGCTATTCACCCTGGCTAGACTAGGCTTTGTAAATGTAATTACTTTAAACCTGTGCTTTAGAAATGAAGGTGGTCTGGCTTCAGATTTCCTGTAACTAATACAAAGTAGGAATGCAAAGAAAATAGAAACAGACCTTGAAGGAGCAAGCTTTAGTCTGATTCTTTGTCCTGTAGCTGCTTTAAAGGCTTTGTTTCCATTATAGAGTAAGTTTATATAAGTAGCAATTTCTTTCAGGGCTATGGGAAAGCAAAATTTTTCTTGTCTGGTGGATCATCTAGCAAGCTTCCAATGAGTTTTGTGTCATTGTGCATGGGAAGTGCTCTGCCGTGGGAGGCACTGAGAAGTGACACATAAGAGGCATCGTGTCCTGTGTTGGAATTTGTAGTGATTCATTTCTCCCATCTCAGTTCTTGTTAGTAAATTGTAGTAGATGATGTACTGCATCGCTTTTGCCTGCAATAGCCATGGCCTGGGAAGCCTGAGAGACTAATAAATTACTACTTAGATGAGACTTTCTTCTCTGCCATATGAACTCACTGAGTTTTAGTGAGGATCTTGTATTCATTTACTCTGAGCATCCGGAAAAGTATTGCAAAGGACAAAAATACTATTTCTGAGAAACTGCTTTAATTACCTCATAAAGAAAGGGTGATGCTCTTCTGGAAGGTGTAAGAAAACTTTCCTTAATGGAAAATACCTCCCCCAGGGTGGTTTTGATGAAGTTTCAGTTAAGATATTATCTACACCTATAAAGAATTCAGGGAAGTTTCTATGAAGAAATTCTAGTAAAAACCTGACTGTGATAGAAAGCTGATGCTGAGGTTTTACAGTGAACCAAAAATCCAGGAAAGATGAGAAGATTGCACTAAATCCTGTGGCCTCATTTTTCAAAGCATTGCTTCATCTTAAACTACTTAAAACCATTCCTTAGATATTTCTCTACAAGGGTAGAGGACTATGCCCTGGTGTTCATAGGTATGATTTGTAGCATAACAGAGTTTTGGAGAATTATAAGAAAAGGGATTGATATGAAGAATTGATGATTCTGAACATGAGCCTCACCTATTTTAAGGGACAGTGTGATGAAGCTACCAGTGGCAGAATAACTGGAATCTGTGTCAGAAATCATCAAAGGTGACAAGGTCGGCAAGGAAGATTAAAGGTCAGGCAAAATGAGTACAGATCCTGTATTGTGTAAACTTGGTTTTCCTAATAATTGAAGGAAACAAGCTGGAAGCTGTTCTCTGAAAGAACTCATAATAACTAATTATCCTAATCACTAATTCCTGTGAACTATTAGGCACCCTGATATCTCTTAGAAAAGGGGAAAAGAGATTTCTAAGTTTCCAAACTTGCCAAATAAGGATATAAAACACATTAAAGTACAAAATTACGTGCAGTGTAATAAAATTCCAACCGCATTAAGAACCCAAAGTGGAGATATAATGAAGGAATGGATAATAATTTGTATTAAGTCAAGGAAACTAGAAACCTGCTCCCAAGTACCATGTTTGTCATGACACTGTTTTGAGTGTCAGTGAGGTTTTAGCTGCCATGGGAACATACTCTACTGCAGAAGGTGGGAGAGAGCAAGAAGGAGAAAGAAAGAATTCATCATTTTAATACCATCTCTGCTTGTATAATTAGAGCTCACAGGTTAGCAGAAGGTACAGGATTTATACCCTCTCTACACTCAAGCAACTACACTGGGTATTAGTCATGTTCTTCACCTTTCCACAAACTTGCAAATAAATACTGTTTCAGTAAACACAGGGTGGGAATGAAGTTTGCAAATTTTTCCTATCATTGTGGCTATCACTTGACTGACTCTCCTATGCAATTCTCCCCTCTCCTTTAATGAGTGTTTTTATTCTGGTTTTATATCATGTTGATGTGGACTGTGCCCTGAGACTTTTGGGGAGCAGGGTGTACTGGGCACACTGGGAAAGACCGGGATCTGCACGGGAAAGTTTTGTGAATCACCTGTTCACCCAACATCCTATCTTCTCCTGTACACCTCCCCCCCCATGCCCACTTTTTTTTTTTTTCTGATCCATTCCCCCTTGAAATCTTTCATTTCCTGGGAATGAGCAATTAAGAAGATCAGGATTATTTCTTTTTTCCTCTCCACAAAGCTTTGTCACGTGCCCCATCAAACTTACAGCAACATAAAAATAAAAATACCCCCGGGAAGGTTTAGATAGTCTTCAGGATTTCCAGCTAAGGCACCCAGTGTCTTTGCTTTGCCTGTATGCCCAGTGTCCTGGAGTTGATAGGAGGGGAGAAAGGAAGAAAAAAGTGAGGAGGTGAGGGAGGAGGATGGGGGGGAGAAGAATATCAAGTGCTCAGGCAAAACGAGACAAAACAAGTTCCTCCACCCTTATGCTTTTTCCTTTTTCTGCCTCCAGTATAAGATGTACCATCCCTAGACAGGGTAATTTCTAGGAGGTCATTTTCCCCTCCGGTTCTGCCCACTTATAAGCTGGGACCAGTGCATATATGGGTATGCATAAGCGATAGAGGGAGCTTACCTACAAAAACTGGTAGGCGTCATCTCTGGGGATTTCTACTGGCAGGTAAGATTTGGCTTTTCTTCTTCACTTTCTTGAGTCACCTTTCAGAGAGGATGTTCTTCAGTTGGGTTCATGGGTAAACAGCCTCTGCACTCATCTCCTGTGTCCACCGATTCTAACAATTGCAGCTCCTGTGCCTGCAGGCTGACACACAGTAAAGCATGTCTAAGGAGGCTTACTGCAAAGTGGAGGAGTTTCCAGTGTGAGGGAAGTACTTCTTTTCGAAAGAATGGAGGACGGCTGCAGGAACTCCCTGGTGGTGTCTCAGCCCACTGTATGCATGCTCAGGGACAGGCTCATCCTTGAATCTGACCGTGGGGCACAGCTCCACATGCCAGCCCTTGGGAGAATGAGCTGCCACCCAAGCTGTGTCACGGGTGAGTTACCGGATGTGCTTTTGGTGGGATAGAAAGCAGATCCACCAGAGAAGGCTCCCGCACCTCAGCCAGCTGGAGCCAGGAACCTGAGGAGGAGTCAGAGCCCTAGATTTGAGCCCCAGTGACAGTCAGGGAGAAGATGTGCGCATGGCCAGCAGCTGTCCTTCAGGCAGAGTGTCACCCACGTGGACTCAGGTGTTGTAGGTGTGATGAAGGACAACAAGAATGCTGCGCTGGATGGCTCTAAACTCTTCAGAAGAGATAGGCAAGGAAGGAGAGATAGTGGAATAGCCCTATATGTTAGAGTGTGCTTTGATTGTCTAGAGCTTAACAATGTTGATGATAGGGTTGAGTATTTATGGGTAAGAACCAGGAGGAAGGCCAACAAGGAAGATATCATGGTGGGAGTCTGTTATCTGTTATAGATCGACCAACCAGGATCAAGAGGCAGACAAAATATTCTATAAGCTGCTGGGAGGAGAAGTCTCACAGTTGTTAGCTCTTGTTCTCATGGAGGCCTTCAACTTACCAGATGTCTGCTAGAAATACAATACAGCAGAGAGGAAACACTCCAGGAGGTTCCTGGAGTGTGTGAAAGATAATTTCCTGATACAGCTGGTGAGTGAGACAACTAGGGAAGACTCCCTGCTAGACCTATTGTTTGCAGAGAAGGACTAAGTGGGTCATGTGATGGTTTAAGGCTGTCTTGTACATAGCAATTACAAAACGATGAAGCTTTTGATTCTTGAAAAAGGAGGAGGGGTGAGTAAAACTGCTACCTTGGCCTTCCAGAGAGCAGACTTTGACCTCTTTAGAAGACCCTCAGGAGGCAGTCCTAAAGGGCAAAGGAGTCCAGGAAGGCTGGGCATTCTTCAAGAAGGACATCTTAAAGGCACAGGAGCAGGCTGTCCCCTTGTGCCAAAAGATGAGCTGGAGGAGAAGACTGACCTGGCTGAACAGAGCGTTGGCTGGAAATCAGGAAAAAAAGAACAGTTTATGACCTTTGGAAGAAGGGGCAGGCAACCCAGGAGGGCTACAAGGATTTCATGAGATTATGCAGGGAGAAAATTAGAAAGGCCAAAGCCCAACTAGAGCTCAATCTGGATATTGCTGTAAAAAACAATTAAAAATGTTTCTATAAATACATTAACAGTAAAAGGAGGACTAAGGAGACTCTCCATCCTTTACTGGTTGTGAGGTGAAATATAGTGACCAAGGATGAGGAAAAAGCAGAGATGCTGGATGCCTTTGCCTCAGTCTTGAATAGTAAGACCAGTTGTTCTCTGAGTACTCATCCCCCTGTGCTGAAAGACAGACAATGAAGCCCTCCACAGCATTCTCCTGGAGAAAATGGCTGATCATGTCTTGGACAGATGTATGCTTCTCTGGATAAATTACTGACTAGATGACTAAGCGTGAAGAGTGGTGGTGAAAGGGGTTAAGTCCAGTTGATGGCCAATCACAAGCGGTGTTCTCCGGGGTTCTGTACTGGGGCCAGTTCTATTTAGTGTCTTTATCAATGATCTGGATAAGGGGATCAAGCACACCCTCAATTAGTTTGCAGATGACACCAAGTTGAATGAAAATGTTGACCTGTTTTAGTGTAAGAAGGCTCTGCAGAGGGATCTGGACAGGCTGGAATGATGGGCCAAGGCCAATAATATGAGCTTCAACAGGGTCGGGTCCTGCACTTTGGTCACAACACCTCCATGCAACTCTATGGTATTGGGGAAAAGTGGCTGGAAAGCTGCTTGGCGGAAAAGGACCTGGGGGTGTTGGTCCATAGCTGACTGACTATGAACTAACAATGTTTCTAGGAGGCCAAGACGGCTGACAGCATCCTTGTGTCAGAAATAATGTGGCCAGCAGGACTAGGGAACTGATTGTCCCCATGTACTTGGCACTGGTGAGACCGCATCTCGAATACTGTGTGCAGCTTTGGGCCTCTTACTACAAGCAGGA
Source organism: Brachypteracias leptosomus (assembly GCA_013401335.1). NCBI lineage: Eukaryota > Metazoa > Chordata > Aves > Coraciiformes > Brachypteraciidae > Brachypteracias > Brachypteracias leptosomus. The sequence continues at coordinate 171,113 of VYZX01017740.1, forward strand.
CATTGAGGTGCTGCAGTGTGTCTAAGGAAGAGCAATGTAAGGTGGTGAAGGGTCTAGAGCACAAGTCTTATGAGGAGCAGCTGAAGGAACTGTGGTTATTTAGCCTGGAGTAAAAGAGGCTCAGGGGAGACCTTATGGCTCTCTACAACTACCTGAAAGGAGGTTGTAACGAGATGGGGATCAGTCTCTTCTCCCAAGTTACAAGTGATAGACCAGGTGGAAATGGCTTCAAGTTGCACCAAAAGAGGTTTACATTGGATATTAGGAAAAAACTTTTAATAGAAAGGGTTGTCAAGCACTGGGATAGACTGCACAAGGAAGTGGTAGAGTCATCATCCCTGGAGGTATTTAAAAGATGCCTAGATGTGTCATTTAGGGACATGGATCAGTGGTGGACTTGGCTGTCTCAGAGTAACAGTTGGACTGTATGATCTTAAAGATCTTTTCCAACCTAAAGAATTTTGTGATTCTGTGATTACATTTTGCTGGCATTCCTGCCTTGTATGGGAAGGAAGAGCTGACACTGACTAGCTGTCCTCAAGTTTGTTGACACTGGAGTATCCAAGATACAGCAAAAACCCAAGGATGTCATTATACCCAAGTCAGTAAGAGACATCCTTAACAGCCAGGTACCTGCTTGGATGAAATCAGAGCTATCTGTGACCTCCCAGTGCAGCTGGTAGTGTATTTAGAATACTTCCATTATAATACCAATGGCATTAAAAAAGTATTTGAGTGGTACAGGGCAAGCTTGTGGTTAGAGTGAAACTCTCCTATTTATGCTGATTGCACAGAAGAGGAAAGATTAAAGCTAATACTGCCATGGGCTAGGGTACCACTGGACACACTGCTCTGCTCTCTGTCTTGTGCTAAGGGTTTCTCTCAGAGGCATTGTCAGGGCAACTGAGCTGAGGCTCTGAGATATATGGTTGCAGGTTGCTCTGTCCCAGAAAACTACTGACCTCCTTAAGGCTGTGCCATAGGAACAACTGGGGATACATTAAAGACTGTATAACTTGTATGGCTATCAGTCCTTCCTAGCATGCTTCTATTTGACAGCCAAAGTCAGATGATAAATGTTAATAATTTTTATGCCATAATATTTTTTTATACTGCTGAGCATAATTATTGTTTATGCTCTGCTGTCCATTTGAGAATTGTACAAACTGTGTGGCATGAGCTTGTATGCTGCTGTCAAGCATCAGTATGTCATATTCCACCCCCACACCTCCACAGCACTTTCCGCAGCACTTTTATATATTATTTTTTGCCAGCCCTACACATGGGGTGCAGAGTGCAGGACCCTTGCTCCTCTGCTGGACCTCTCTAACTGGGTATTGCTTTGCTCGGAGATGAGGACAATTCACTTAGCTGTGTTTCAAATGTTTTCCTTTTTCAATATTTTTTTTTTCATTCCAAGATTGCTGTAGTAGCAATATGCAGAGCATTTCAAGCCTAAAGCCAAAAGCTATTTGATGTGCTTACATGGCAGCATACTTTATGAGTGCTATGCCCATGCTCACAAGTTTGGATAAATTTATCCTCACATGAGTGCTGTGAGGTATATGCTGTCATTCCCCATTGTACAAGTTCAGAAGTGGGGTATAGAGAAACAATGTGACTCGAGAGACAATGTGCAAGATCGCAAGAAAGTCAGAAGCCTAGCAGGAATAAGTTTTCTGCAGCATTTTGTTATTGTTTTAAAAAACTCTTTACTCTCATTAGTGCTGACAAAGAAATGCATTAAAGTCTCTGTCAAGGCAGTGCCAAATGCAAATCTTTCTCTTTTATGTATTTGGTAGCTCCTATTTAATCTAATGTGAAGAAAGTGTTGGTGCCGCAGCCACAGTCTTTTTGCCTTACGCATATATGAAGAGAGGCTAGGCAAGTATTTGTATAAGCAAATCTAGATCTATCTAGACAGACCTAGATATCTAGAATCTTAGCATCTAGATATACCTTTGTTATTTTCCCTTACATTTCTGGAAATACAAGTACCTACTGCACAGACCCTTGGGAGGCCATGAAAACACATTTATGTACAGGTGTGTATATATGTATATATATACATAAAACCATATTCTTTTTTACTTATGTAAGATCTGTATCTTTATACAAACACAAAAGAATAGGAATTTCTCCTATTCATATTTTCATCCAGCAGTTCTATAAAACATAGTGCTGCTTAAAAGTGAACACAGAAGCTGATTTCATAAATATACTCAGATCTGATTTAGAGATTTAAATTAAGAACAAAGTACAGTATGTAAGTAGAGATTTAAGAATTACTGATATCTTTTGTTCTCAAAGTACAGTATTTAGGTTTTCTTTACTTCTTTGTATTTACCTGCAAAGAAGCAAATTCACAGTTTTCCTGTAACAATTGATTGCTAAGCCCTAAGGCTCTATCTAAAATGGTAAAGGGAACTAAACCTCTTTATTCTTGTGTAACTCATTAGCTAACATCAGACGATTAGAGCTAATGTTTTGATCTAAAACAATTCAAGTCCCTCATTAATGGGGCTAGATTTCCTTTGATCTAATTACTTAATGTCCCAGATATATGGGAAATTCAGAGATCAGCTCTGAGAAATCTCTGCAGACATGGTCACATCTAGAAACATGAACTTACATATAGGCTCCAGAAATGTTTAAAATGTTAACAAGAGCCTCATTTAGTCTGCTGGTAACGCTTGGTCAAATGTTCAATGAAGTCACATTGATGATAGCTAGAGAATGAAGACAGTGACTGTCTGCTGTGTATGATTTAATCTTCATTATTATAGGCAAGTGGATTGCATATTTCCATAATTAATCATCCAGTACACTGGTCAGATTCTCTTGTAAAGTTTGATAATTGCTGTTGTAGGGAAAACAGTGCAGCGGGGTGTTGCTGTCACATGACAAGCTTTTGAGGCTGACCTAAGAGGATGCCCTTTTAAAATGTTCTCCATGTTTTGTTTTCTGCTTTAGAGGCAAGGGATATCATCATGGAGATTTCATCAAAAGAAAATACTCAGTTTTTCTCAAACAACACAACCCTGCCTGTTGACAGATCTTCATTCAAATCTGAATCTTCTGCATCCAAGGAAAAACAGTCGTGTTGTGGAGGTATAAAGGTAGAGTAAGAGTTTTTGAATATTCCAGCAGGAACTTAGAAAACCTCTTTTTGGGGGGGTGAACTATCCCTTTTTCAGCTCTGATTATATCTTGCTGAGTCAGTATGAAATAATTAAAGATATTTCTAAGTCACAAAAAATGTCTGCTTGAGATCTATATCTGCCTAAAAATTTGTCAATGTTCAAGTATAACATATTGGTTGAGGCTTGTGTGTTATGAGATCTTCAGGGGTCATCCTGAAAGGTATCCACCCTATTTTCCTGAACAGAGTACTGGCAGACAGGTGCCACAGACAGTTGTTAGTATAGATCCTTTTTTAAGATTGTAGCCATGGTAGTCGTCTGGATTCTAAAAACTAATTTTTGTATTACGGTCCACATGTTTTAAGTGCTATATTATTGAAGTATTGTTGTAATGTTCCTGACTTGACAGTGCTCTGCATGAAGTGACTTTGAAATGAAACTGCAGAAGTATCATTACATTTATCTCACCCATGTGAAGTACTTCCTCAAGGCAATGGAAGCTCCCTCTGCTTTAAGCCTCATAATGTAGCTGCCTGACAGTAGGATGCACCTTGAAACAGTGTTCCTACATGTATGGGATACTGAGACACAGGAGGCAGCATGATGCTTTGCCTACTATATCTATGTGCTGTCCAAAGCCAGGCTCCAATAAAGTCAATGACTTCGGCAATAGTTGACCTGAAGTCTATAAATTATGCAAAGCAGTTAAGATATTGCAGGATTAAGTGAGTCTAATGACCGCTATAAAAATATTTTGATTCCTGAATGTTGTCCTTGATTTTGTCTGATCCTGTAAAGGCCAAGAAATAGGGTCCTGTTTTGAAATAGAATATGAGTTGTATAAATTAAATTTGTAGCATAATAGTAATTTTACCATTTTTCCTCAATTTGCTGCAACAATAATCTGATTCTCTCACTGAATAAACCTTCAGTCACAGATTAGCCAGTCAGGAATCAGTTTATTAGCTCCAAAAGTAGAAAGCAATAATATTTCAGGTCAGTTTCTTTCTGTTCAAAAAATTTGTGTTCTGGGAACACAAATCAATATGATTAACCTATTTCAATAGGGACTTAGAAAATGTCCTTTTTTTTTTTTTT
>VYZX01017740.1:181271-209255 GCA_013401335.1 Brachypteracias leptosomus
CACACAAAGTTGGAAAATTAAGATTACAACTTTTAACAGGGAGTAACAAAAGCGATATCAAAGGAAGGGAAATATACAGAGGTAACAAGGGAAGATATATATACAAATATATACAACACCAATCCTCGGATGTTGTTGGATTCCTCCCGAGCCACATGATAGTTGTAGCAGCCACAGAGACGTCCAGAACCAGCAGCAATTCCAGCGAGGAAGGGGCGAGCGGAACTTCCTGTGTCCTTTTATAGAGTGTGGCAGGAAGGGGAGTGGAATAGCCGCTCCACCTGTCNCTCTCTCAGATAGAACTGCATGGGAAAATCTCTATGAGCTCTCCTCCTCTCCATGTAGAATCATAGAATTGTTTTGGTTGGAAGAATCCTTTAAGATCATCAAGTCCAACCATTAACCCAGCACCGCCAGGTCACCGCTAAATCATGCCCCTCAGCACCACATCTATATGTTCTTTATATACCTCCAGGGAAGGCAACTCAACCACTTACCTGGGTAGTATGTTCCAGTGCTTGACAACTATTTCTGTGAAGAAATTTTTCCTAATATCCAATCTAAACCTCCCTTGGTGCAACTTGAAGTTATTTCCTCATGTGCTATCACTTGTTACCTGGGAGAGGAGACTGACATCCACCTCGCTACAACTTCCTTTATGATTGGTCTCCTCTGAACCTCCTTTTCTCCAGGCTAAGCAGCTCAAGTTGCCTCAGCCACTCTATGTAGGAATTGTGCTCTAGACCCTTCTTCAGCTTACATTGCTCTTCTTTGGACATGGTCATGCACCTCAATGTCCTTCTTGTAGTGAAGGTCCCAAAACTGCACACAGTATTTGAAGTGCAGTCTTATCAGTGCAGAGTACAGAAGCATGATCACTTCTCTAGTCCTGCTAGACACACTATTTTTGATACAAGCCAGGATGCTGTTCGCCTTCTGGGCCACCTGGGCACACTACTGGCTCATATTGAGCCGGCTATGGACCAACATCCCCAGGTTTCTTTCCTGTCAGGCAGCTTTCCAGCTGCTCTTCCCCAAGCCTGTAGCGTTGCCAGGGGTTGTAGCCAAAGTGCAGAACCCACCATTTGGCCTTATTGAAACTCATACAATTGGTCTTGGCTGATCAATCTAGTCTGTCTAGATCCATCTTCAGAGCTGCCCTACCCTCAAACAGATCAACACTCCCACCTAACTTGATGTCGTCTGCAAACTAACTGAGGGTGCGCTTGATCCCCTTGTCCTGATCATCGATAAGGAAACTCAGTGGAACTCAGGGCCAAAACACTGAGCCCTGAGGAACACCACTTGTGAATGATTGTCAACTGTGTTTAACTCCATTCACCACCACTCTTTGGGCCTGGCCATCCAGCCAGTTTTTTATCCAGAGAAGTGTACGCCCATCCAAGCCATCAGTTTCTCCAGCAGAATGTTGTGGGAAATTGTGTCAAAATCATTCCTGAAGTCCAGGTAGACAAAATCCACAGCCTTTCCCTCATCCCCTAAAAGGGTCACCTTGTCATAGAAAGAGATCAGGTTGATCAAGCAGGACCTGCCTTTCATAAATACATGCTGATTGGGCCTGATCCCCTGCTTGTCCTGTATGTGCCATCTGATGGCACTCAAGATGATCTGCTTGATAACCTTTACTAGCACCAAGGTCAGAGTGACATGCCTGTAGTTCCGTGGATCCTCCTTCTGGTCCTTCTTGTAGATGGGTGTCGTGTTTGTGAACCTCCAGTCAACTGAGACCTCCCTGGTTATCCTGGACTGCTTGTAAATGATTGAAAGTGACTTGGTGAGCACATCAACCAGCTCCCTCAGTACCCTTGGGTGGATCTCATCTGGTCCCATAGACTAGTATGTGTCTAGGTGGTATAGCAGGTTGGTAATCATTTCCCTTTGGATTATGGGTGCTTCATTGTGATCCCTGTCTTCCAACTTAAGGGGCTGAGTATATGGAGAATAACTGGTCTTACTATTCAAGACTGAGGCAAAGAAGGCATTCAGTACCTCAGCTTTTTCCTCATCCTTACTCACTATGTTTACCCTCGCATCCAATAAAGGATGGAGATTCTCCTTAGTCTTCCATTTATTGTTATTGTATCTATAGAAGCATTTTTAATTGTCTTTTATGGCAGTAGTCAGATTGAGCTCTAGTTGGGCTTTGGCCTTTCTAATTTTCCCCCTGCATATCCCCATGGAATCTCTGTAGTCTTCCTAAGTGACCTGTCCCTTTTTCCATAGACCATAGACTTGTCTTCCTGAGTTTCAGCCAAAGCTCTCTGTTCAGCCAGGTCAGTCTTCTTCCCTGCAGTCTCATCTTTTGGCACACGGGGATGGCCTGCTCCTGTGCCTTTAAGATGTCCTTCTTGAAGAATGTCCAGCCTTACTGGACTCCTTTGCTCTCCAGGGCTGCCTCTCAAGGGACTCTGTCTACTAGTCTCCTAAACAGACTGAAGTCTGCCTTCTGGAAATCCAAGGTAGCAGTTATACTAACCCCCTTCCTTACTTTTTCAAGAATTGAAAACTATATCATTTCGTGGTCACTATGCCCAAGACAGCCCTCAAACCACAAGTCTTTCTCTGTTTGCAAACAACAGGTCTAGCAGGGAGCCTTCCCTAGTTGTCTCACACACCAATTGTGTCAGGAAGTTCTCTTCCACACACTCCAGGAACTCCCTGGACTATTTTCTCTCTGCTGTATTTTATTTTCAGCAGACATCTGGTAAGTTGAAGTCCTCCACAAGAACAGCTAGCAATTCTGAGACTTCTCCTCCCAGCTACTTTCAATACTTAGAATATTTTGTCTGCCTCTTGATCCTGGTTGGGTGATTTGTAACAGACTCACCATGCTATGTGTCTTGTTGGCCTTCCCCCTGATTCATACCCATAAACTGTCAACCCTATCATCACCATCATTAAGCTCTAGACAATCAAATGTGTCTGGTAGTGGTCATTACAGTCAGTATTTCCCAAATCTTTCTGTTAGGAGATCTCAGTTTTGGCTGGAAGGAAGTGAAAATGTTTTCTAAAATGGTATGTGGTGTGGTGACAAATTTATAAAGCTGACCAGCTTCTAATACCTTTGAATGAAGCAGTTTATGATAAACGTATCCACCTCAAGCTGATTGGATTAAAATTGCCATGCCCACACTGCAGAAAACATTTTTCACAGTTTTCACGTTGATTTTCAAACATTAGAATTGTTTTAGAAGTTCTGTGCATTCGGTGACAAACTGTTATGAAAAAAACCTCATTGTTTTCTCTCTTGTGATATACTCAGGATGTGAAAAAGAAGCTGGCTCTTCCATGTGGATCTATGTTTTACTGGGAAATCTTTTGCGTGGAATAGGTGAAACTCCTATTCAGCCTCTGGGAATTACATACATTGATGATTATGCCATTGAAGAGAATGCTGCTTTATACATAGGTAAAATAATTTTTCTTTTCCTAATGGATTCCCTAGAGGAAACTGAGTCATTCTGAATAATGTAGTGAGTGTCATTAAATTGACTTGCCCTGGTTGTTTTGTTTGCATAATTTCAAATATGAAATTTTACTTAAAAATCACGTACACTCAAGGGACCGAGTTTCCCTTTAATTATACCAGCACAGTTCCATTATCTTCATTTGAGGAAAGAATTTGACCATAGGTTCCTGCTGTTACCCTAATCCTCCTAATTCTTCTGGATGTGGACTGCTGAGCCTCTGAGCACATTCAGTTCTCTGGAAAGTGATAAAAAACATGTACTCCTTAAGTGCTTAAGATAGAATTTCAGCAGGCACTCAAAACATTCCCTCCAGATTCAGGTAGAACAAACAATAGTGTTAGGCTTTAAAAAGTTGGTGTCACTGTTTTCTTGTTGTGTTCATTGGCTGAAGACTTCTTCACATTCACCTGAAAAATTACCAAAAAATCCTTCCCCATCAGCATCTTGTCTTGACCAGTTTCCAGCCTGGCAAAAAAGAAAAAAACTCAGGTTCTCTCTGTACAAGTTTCAGTCTTCCTAGATTTCCAGATCAATTTTGAAAATTCAAAATATTCGGAAAGTTTGGCTGAATGTGTATTGAAATATGTAAATACCGGATACCAATGCAGAGTGATTTTTCAGTCTGTTTAGGGCCCACCACAACTGAAAATGGTCAGCTAAATAATTGACATTTGTTTTCCAGTTACTTTAATCTAGGCACCTAAATAGTTTCTAGCAATTACAGATTGGTGCTGCTATTGAGTTTAGGCCATTAAGTTCACTGACTACTTTTTCTTTGGACTGAATTTCATTTTTTAATTGGATGATAACAAAAATAATTGAAGTGTCAATGTGTGAGGGAAATATTTTTGTTGGCTTTTTTCTTCTTGAAAATGTTCTAACTTGTCTAACTAACGTGCCAGGAAGCAAAGACTGGCTCAGTATTTTAGGACTGTATCACTTGTTACCCATCACATGTCATACTTTGCTGTTAGGTGCAGTAAGAACCAGTACTCTATTTAACTCCAAAGCATAACAGTTCCCTGTTCTCTGTTGCAGGCTGCGTACAGACAGTTGCAATCATAGGACCAATATTTGGCTTTCTTCTAGGATCCCTGTGTGCCAAACTTTATGTTGACATTGGCTTTGTAGATCTGGGTAAGTCAGAAAGTTCACATTTTAAAAATTCGGTCAGGCACCCAAATGCCTATTTTAGGCCAAGAACTATCTAGTTATCTTCTAGGCATAATGGCCTAGCAGGGCTAGACCAGGCACTTTATGAAATAAAAAGGATGACAGCAGTGCAGTACCCCATGCAGAAAAGGCTAGCGAGAAGGATGGGTATGGAGGGAAATAGGAGGCCTGACATTTCCTCAGCCCCAGCAGATCTGTGTCTGAGGCCTCCCAGAAGATGCCCTGGTGAGGAAGCTTCAGGGGGACAGCAGGCACCAGGAGGAGGTAGGACTGAGACTCAGGATCCTGCTGAAAACTATGTGCATGCATTTTGTAGCACACTGTCACTGCCTGGAAAGCATTCTTGCAGTGGGTACCAGGGCTTCTGGTTGCCTTCCTCATGAGAAAACACATTCCACCCCATTTTTCCCTGGAACTTTTGTGCAGAACAGCATAACTGAGAGCAAGTGCATGGGCACCTGGACTACCTCATGTCCTGAGCCTTGCAGCCTCTGTGGGGACCTGTGAATGGCATGTCTGGGGACTCTACAGAGTCAGGGGAAGGCTACTACTGTGTCATAGGAAGCAGCAAGTCCTTATTGCCCCCAAGCAAATGGTCCTCTAACACCGTTAACAGTACTGCTAAACCTGGCAAGATGGGGGTGGACTCCTCTGAAGAAAGTCCCTGCAAAATCACCTTCCTTGTTATCAGCAAATATTCTTGAAAAGCATTTATTTGTTTCTCCTTTTTTTGACTTTCTCCAGACACTGTTACAATAACTCACAAGGACGTGCAGTGGGTGGGAGCCTGGTGGCTGGGTTACTTAATAGCAGGGGTGATTAGCGTTCTAGCCAGCATCCCCTTCTGGTTCCTGCCAAAGCACCTCCCGAAACCAGAGAGCAGAAAGGACTCTAGTATCTCTTCTGAGCAGTCAAAGTTCATCACTGAGGATAACAAAGACCAACACAAGTCTTATCAACAACAAGTGAAGATTGCTGAAATGGCAAAAGGCAAGTCACCAGAGTTTCTTTCCTGGTCATTGAGTCTTTCTCTCACTAGCTTTTATACTTTAAAATGTGTAGTTTGAGGCCATATTTTAATTGTCTCAGAATCATTCTTTTTCTTTATGTGTTATTCTCTAGATGCCACCTAACTATATGCACAAAAAGGATTTTTTCATTGTTTGCTGGATCTGCTCTTGCATGCAGAATTTCTCCAGCTGAAATTTATATAATTATGCTACTGGCCCAGCAAATATCATGAAACTCTGCAAAAATTTTTCATTCACAGATAGTGACTATTGCAGAAGTGGTGGTCAAAAAATCTCCTTTTTTGCTAAACCTTTTTCTTTAAGATCATTCATTAGTAAAACACATACAATATCTGATCAAAATAATGACTAGATACGGTATTTTAGGAGGCTATCTGTATTTAGACACTAGTTGTTTTACACAGTTGCCTTTCCTTGGCCCTACTCTGCCAAAACCATTTTCCCTCAGTACTTGAATGTGTAACTCAATATCTCTGTGCTTACTGTCAATTGTGGTGAACTCTCTCTGCCACCAAATTAAGCTAAAAGATGCAGTGACTGCTGAGGACATACAGAACAAAATCAGTACTGGTTTATTATCTATAGAAGATACATAAACCAAGATATCTCTTCTTCGAAACCGATGCTTAGTATTTTGCTTCACTGTACCCCCATCCAGAAACGAGGGAGCTCTTAGGAGCTTCATGGATTCCTTCTAGAATGTTTTGCTGGCCTTCTTTGGAAGGTGCAAACATGTTGCAAAGCATTATTCACACCAGTTATTTTCTCTCTGACCTTTTTTTAATTTCTGCCATTTTGTCTTGCAGACTTCTTGCCATCACTGAAGAAACTCTTTGGGAACCCAGTTTACATTCTGTATTTGTGTGCAAGTATCATTCAGTTCAATTCCTTAATTGGCATGGTGACATATAAGCCAAAGTATATTGAACAACAGTATGGGCAAACATCTTCAAAAGCAAATTTTATTATAGGTAATGCTATATATGCTTCTTGATATCTTAAAAATGGACATTTCAGGAGTGGTATATACATACATTTAGAGAAAATTGGATTTTTTTAGAATATGTCTTTTTCTTCTCCTTCCCTGTCTGGCTTTAAGTAGTAGCTTATAGAAGGTCAGGTATTTCATTTCTGCTTTAGTTCTAGTTAGCTCTGAGTTTATCTATGCAAGAGTCACTGCCAAAGTTTACATTATTTGATGTGCTATTTCCCATTTTACTGGAAATTTTAAAAACAATGTATGTGCAGCACAAAAGAATAATTGAAAACATAATTAATTTTAAAATATTTTACATAAATCTGTCATCAGATGATAGATCTGTTCCTTTGCTGGCTTCCCATTTATTTCAATGAAATGAAGATCAACTCAGTGAGTGCTAGAGGACTGACCATAACAAGCTGTGATATTGCCAGTGATTTCTTACTTTCCAAGGAGGTTGGTTTTAAATAAAAGGAAGTCAAAGTTATCAGTGATCACACAATACATGTGTCAAAATCCTAGCATTATCTCAGTGTGATGCTGGTGAAGGAAAAACAAGTATTTCTGCCCTAACTTTACCTAAAGGCCTTTCTCTATTGTGAAGTTAGTCTCGAAAGCCTTTCCATCAGCACAAGAGAGATGCTACTTTTGTCTTTGGGTACCAAGGTGGCCATTTTTGGAGAAGTCTTCAGGATGGAAATCTTCACTGTCCATTTGATGAATCTGTGTGCAGGCTTGGGTTCAGTTCCTGAGGTCCAGGGACTCAATAGCATTATACAGCAAAGAGGTTTACATCTGCCCAATACAGAGGGAACAGCCTTGTTTCAGAGCAGCATTAGTTGCACAGCAACAGAGGTATATATATTCAGAAAAGCTGTATTGATCCATTGTGCTATGTTAATTCCTTAAAGATAGAAGCTGGAATTTCCTGGCACGAAACTCCTCAAAGTAAGGAGAAATCTTCAAGCATAGTCAATGGCCAGAGAAAGTCCAGAAAACAATCCCTACATTCAGTACAGTACTTCTCATTGTTTTAAAGATTTTCTGGAGCTAAGAAAAGATTTTCTGGTATGTGTAAACTGAGTGAGGATTAATATCTATCTGATTTCATGAAGCATAGGGACTGTATCCAACAGAGAACGTGTGATGGCTTGGCTAGGAAAGGATCCTGGTTGAATGGCCATCCCTGCAATAAGGTTTTTGTTTCTTCCTCCTTTTCCTTCTCTCTCAATCCACTCTAAGAAAGCTGAAGGCTGACTAGAACTAAAAATGTCTATTTGTCTTTCCCTACCTCTTTTCATATGTTGTCTTCTTTTTTTTTTTTTAACTATTCCCTCCACAATCTCTCTGATAGAAATCAGAATTGTAGGAGCATTTTGAAACAATATAAAAAAAATATAAAAATCAGATGAAGGTCATAAGAAGGTATTTTCCAGTAGTCACAAACCAAGAAAGTAAAATGACTCCTGCTGCGTTTGTGTGATTTTCCTTAAATATACACACTTTGCTCCCCCCATCCCACCTATGATGGCAATGTCAAGCAGTGAACTTATCTGTAAGGCTAGGAGACAAAGGCATGAACAAAAGGAGTGCATAGGGATGGGCAAGGAGAGTGCAGGTACTCTCTGCTGCATCATACAGCTCCCAGATCCCATCCTAGTCCTCTCTTACAAGCAAAAGAGAACAGGAAAACCTGATACATAGTGACTCCTAATTTACATATACATATGTGGATGCTGCTTCTAAATTCCCTGAAGTAAAATTTTCATGTATGTGCAGAGTGAAAAATGCTGCCCCAGTGAAGCTTCCTGAACTCCATCAGAAACTGAACTGGGCTGACGTGCTCAGCCAAGATACTTGGCTCCTGGGTCTGCTAGATAGAATAATGCTTTTTCTAACATCAAACATATCTAGTGGCATCTCTTCTAAGCACTGGCTTTTTCCATATATACAGGTGAATCAGACACAGACTTGAGCCAGAAGTTTAAGGGATCCCTGTGCACTTCCTAGCAGACAGATTAGACTCTAATGTCATAAACTGGTGTTTTATACCAAGTAATTTGAAATCATGTTCTAATACCTCTGGTCCCCTGAACAAATTTCTGAAACTTTATCTGCTACATGAATGCATGTATGCTTTGGTACTTGTTTGTCTGTTGTACACTCATTCAGCATCACTAGGTGTCAGCATGAATTAAAAGCTGCAAATCCCATACACAGCCCTGTGCGACAGGGGAATTTAATGTGCTGTACTAGCTGGTAAAGCTGGGAAAATAAATTCCAGTAACAACAAAATCCGGCAAAGGGCACCTTGCCTGACTGCAGTATCACTTACAGTGTGGTTTCTATTTACATCTCTTTTTAATGTACTGAATGGGATTTTTTTTGGTCTTGTCCATGTCTAAGAATATGGACGCTGCTTTAAGCAGAGCTGTCCAGGTAAGGATTAATGGTCACCCAATTTTACATGTTTCCTTCAATGCTCTTCCACTTGATTGCCTGAAGCCTAATACAAGAAAGTCCTATCTTTCTGCTGGTGTAACACTCATCTAAGGGAGCATTTCAACAACCAAAACCAGGCAAATTCCCTAACTCTCCCATGTAGGGAAGCAATGACATACTACTGGCTTTCTCTCTCTTGGAGACTTCTCTAGGGGATTATTGGTTTCATAGCTGAATCAAAATAGAAGCAGCAGGTCTTGCTCCAAATTTCATAGCACTGTAGGTAAAACCAAGTTTGCCCTCTAGGAATGAGCAGTTCAGGTTCCTCCTGTCAGTGGAAAAGGGAAGAAGATGAGCTGCCCTGGAAAACTGGAATAGGGCAGCCTCAGAGAGTGGCCCCTCTTACTTCTACTGTTGCTATATGGGAAGGAAGGTCTATAGCAAAGCCCCAAACTGTGCAGTGGGGCTATGGCTCTCTTGGCTGCCCTAAGTAGCCCAATACCCCAGGTAACTTCTCTGTGTCCAGCGTAGCTCTTGTAAAAAATAACACTAAAAGTATTTGAACTAACATTACAGTGATCCCTTCACTAGCAAACTAACAGTGGAGAAAACCACCTAGGTTAAGAAATTGTAAGACCATCATCTAAACTTTATACATAATATCTCTGTCAAAGAACTAGCGAACAAACCTTTCCCTGTGAGCAAGTTTTTCAAAGCAGTCCCAGCACCTTTGTAGTAACAATCCAAGTCTAGGCAATTAAAATGCTCCTTTAATATCTTGTTGCTTCCTCTTATTGCTGCTGCTATCTTGTGACTAAAGAGGATAGTCCATGGAGCTGGGGTTTTCCTTAATGCAGATTTTTTTTCTGTTTGATTTCAGGTCTTATCAACATTCCTGCTGTGGCCTTTGGCATATTCTCTGGGGGATTGATCATGAAAAAATTCAGAATCAATGTTTTTGGGGCTGCAAAACTCTCACTGGGATCATCTTTCTTTGGTTACCTTTTGCTCCTGTCATTATTTGCAATGGGCTGTGAGAACTCAGATGTGGCTGGACTGACTGTGTCGTACCATGGGTATGCTGGGAAGGGCATGCTTCAGCATAAAGTGCTATTGCAAAGTGAACTGAACTCCTTTCTAATTTTATTCCACAAAGTATATATTGTTGAAAAGAGAATGACTGGCCTAAATATGCTTCTCAGAAATTTGATTCAAAGCGGTGGAAACTGCTCCATTTATTCCAGTGGGCATTTTGTCAGAAACCTTTCATGATTGTTGCCTTCAGCCCAGAGAGGTTTATACCACAAGTGTAGATTATTTTTCTGATTACTTCTTAATTATTATTGTCATAGGACCCATCCTTTGAGTCTAGAGATTTCTGGAAATGTGAGGAGCTCAGTAGGGGGGGTGAGATTCAATTAATTGTTCCTTGCTTCTGGTGCTGCTGAGCAACTCACGGCATTTAATAGCCTCTGAACCCAAAACCTAAGGATTCATGGATTAACCTTGCGTTAGCCATGATGTTGACCATGAGATACACCTGAGGCTAGCACTCTTTTGTCACTTTTGCCCACGCTATTAACCTCTAACTGACTAAGCCGAGTAAAGCTCACTTTTTGGGAGAAGTTTCCAGCACCAACTCTACAGCAGCCCCAGGAGCTGCTCCGCTGGTGACTTCAGCAGCAACTGGCTGATGTTGGCAGATAGCTGTCATGCAAGGTATCATACCTTCAGTTTGGATGAATCCCATTCTGATCATCTCTTTATTAACTTCTACAGTGACTTTTTCCTGTGAGTAAATTCCCTCTTTGCCACTGGAGTAATCAAACATTTTTGTCTGGTTTTCTTAAAACTGCATCAAGCCTGAGATAACTAAAATCTTAGAAAACCTGAGAAAATGTATGAATAGAAATGGTTAGTTGTCCCCCTTAATAAAGTAGCTACTATCTCACAGTAGGTGGTGTGATATTGTAAAAACCTTTTGATAGTAGAGAAATAAGAATTTACACTGCTGTGTGGATATGAAGAGACAACACATGAATGGGCTACAAACAGAAGACCTGGCTACGTGCACCTGACAGAGAGCATAACTCATGATTTGAAAATGATTTCTTCCACACCTGCTAGAAAACACCTTTGCAATTTCTCTTTTTCTCCAGAAGTAAAAAGATGGCTGATTATGAGCAAGCCTTATTTTCAGAGTGCAACTCGGGCTGCGCATGTTCCAAGAATGACTGGGACCCCATCTGCGGAGAAAATGGAGTTACCTACGTTTCTGCTTGTCTCGCAGGCTGCCAGGCATCCAATGGCAGTGGAAAAAACACCGTAAGACAGTCTTTCATTTCCATATGTGATGTGATAGTTTTCCTAAAGCAACCAATTCTGTCAGAGTAAGTAGATTAAAATTGAGTAAGACATGCCCTCCCCAGCCCTAAACTGCTCAAGTTTCTTTAGCAATCCACCACCCACATTTAAAACTTGCTTGGTTGTTTCCAGCAGAAATCCCAAGCAGAGAATGTAGGAAGGGTTTTATTCAGACATTGACTACCATAACTGTTTTAAAAAAACCCACTAAATGCATTCATCAACAGTAAATACTTTCTTTACAAACTTATCCTTCAATGAACAAGCTTTTTCCTTTTGAAAAGTATTTTCCAGTTTGGATTTAAACTTTTGGCTACCCAGAAAAATGTGACATGCAATTCCTGAGCATCCACTTCTCAGCAGTTTAAGTTACCATATACTTTTGCCTACTGTCTTCCAGGTATTTTTTAACTGCAGCTGCGTGGGAACCATGGAATCTCCTTCACAAAGCTCCTCAGCTGTGGTGGGACCATGTCAAAAAGGAAATGAGTGCCCAAAAATGTTTCTGTATTTTCTGGTAATATCAGTTATCACTTCGTATACTTTGTCAGTAGGTGGCACACCTGGATACATACTGCTTCTAAGGTAAGAAATAATTTCTGCTAGCATTGCCAAATGTTTTCAAGGTATTTTGATATGTTCCAAGGTGTTTTGATATGTTTCAAGGTGTTTTGATATGTGTAACTGGGTCCATCCCCCCAACCCCCCCCCCAGTATTGTGAAATGTTTTCAGCTATGCAAGATGGCTTTTAAAATGTTGGGGGTTTTTTGCTATTGAAGGGCATCCTCATAATTTGACAATGAGTTTTCTATGATTGAAGTAACAATGTACTTATGATTATTTCTACCAGCAATACCTTTCTGGTTTTAAACATGATATAGGAGGCCTTGTTATCACTTGTATCCACGTTCCACTTCCCTTAATGCCTTAATGCAAATGTTCATATATATGCTTATAAGTAGCCAGTTTTCCTCACTTGTTATTGATATTGATGTACAACTACACAGAAGTGATCTAACCAAAACCCTCTTATACACTCATCTCTTCTGCTCTAGTCCATTTTATTATTCATATAATTTAATATAATTCCATCTAATAAATGTATAATAATAATATATGAAATATATTCTATTTCATATCATTCCTTATAAAATCTCCCAGATTTCTCTCTCCAAAACAGAGATGGATTTAGCATGAGATTTTTTTTTCTGTTGTAATAATCATGAGTTTGTTAAATGCTCGCCCCAACGGATTGTTCCAATATGCATTTAACTGTTAGAATTATTTGTCCATCATCAAGTGTAAGCTTTTAAGCTAATTTTAGAAAGTGCAAAAGGAATATAATACCTCCAGTGTTTAATCTGGTTTTTTGTTAACTTCTTGCAATTTTTGAATTCAAAGTGCTGCTCTGCTCTGTCTTGGAAAGGTTTTTTTCTCAATTCCCCTTTCCAAATTATTTCCAAATGGGTACATTCTACTTCTCAAACAAAACAATGGTAAATATAGTTTAACTAATCTTTATTATTTTGTGTTTTCTTACCCCAAATTCTCTTTGTTTTTGAATGAAATTTTCTGGAACAGTCTCATTGCCAGTGTCTTTATATCACATTGAAGAAGCCAGTGCTAGAACTGTCTGAATATAAGCTATATGGTAAAACCTAAAGAAAGAAATGTAGCTTCAGCTATGGTTTTAGCATAGTCCTTGAACCAGAATTAATATTCACACTGAGACTTTCAGAAATGGTTGAGGTGAGGATCCTTCTCCACCACTCTCCACAAACACTGTCTGTTAGGTATATGACTTAAACCATATAAGCTGCCCAGCTTTCCACACCCTCCTTGTAGGGTTACATTTCCATAGTACTGCAAAAACACATGGCATCTCTCTCTCCAAGAAGCCACTCCAAGGAGAACAGTCATATTATAGTCCTTTTTAGACAATTTTTACCGAAACTTATGTACTGTTGAAAACGTCCATGCACTAAGAGGAGTTTCATTCATGAGCTGAGAGCCCATAGAAAAGTCTTTGGGATTTCTGCAAGATTCCCCTCTGTGTTGCCTCTGACACATTGTATAAATACGGGAATAGGGCTATGCAGGGATGCAGTTTCCTTCCGCTTTCTCTCCACAGGATGTCCCCTTTCTATCAATAAAACATATGACAGAAAATGTACAGATATGGTACCACACAAGTACTTGAAAACATTGTTGCCATGCTCAACCTCCTGCTATCCATCTTGTCTCCACTGTAGAAGTGTCTGGGAGAAGGCATTCATAGTTGAACACCCATGAATTTAAATCACACAGCGTTGCCTGCACTTCTTAACCCTAAGAATTTGCTCAGGGGACTTAACACTTAATGGATTTTCATAGAAAAGTTTAGGGAGGTTTTCAATAACAATACTGAAACATTTTGCTATATGAAATCAGCAAACTAGTTTTATTGGTTCCGCTCCAGAGCTTTTATTTCTGTTGACAATCATTTTACTTTCAGACCCATTTAATTGAAACAGAGAAGTTATGTGTTTTTTCTGCTGGTTTGAAGGCACCCAAATCTGATGTGCAGCTAAATAAAATATATTTCAGTAAGTTCAATCCTTTTTTTTTTTTCTTTTAATCTCTGCAAATGACCTGTGGGCACAATGCCAATTTAAGATCATGCTTGCTTTTCTGAAATCCATCACTGACTGACTTTCCCTGAAAATCTCTGAACTGAAAGTGGGTTTCAGTTCCCAGAAAGAAAATAAATGCTTTTTAAAAACAAATTGTCCCAAGGTCAAGTTGCAGACTTCATTAAGCACTTTTTCTAATTATCTGGTTTTAAAATTATTCAGTATTCAGCCAGCTCTGATAAGATTCCAGCACTTAAGCAAGCTGATATTTTCAGATGAGTAGATATCATTGTACCTGCCATGGAGTACAAATAGAGCTAAATCCCTAAAAGTCTGTAAGATTTAGTGACATTTACATCAAGGGTTTATGTGACTGAAATCACTGAAATATGCTTACAGCTAGTGACCAAGTCATTTGCTGAAATGTCTTTTTAGTGATACTAGACTAATTACAACTGCCAAGGAACTTGGGAAAGACCTGAAGTTTTGGAGGAAAAACCTTTCAATTCAGATAACTGTTGTTCAAGCACGGGCTATTAATAGCAGGTGATTAGGCAATGAAAAGGAAGTCTCAGATATCCCTGAGAAGTTTGGCTCTCATTCAGGATCTCAAAGAATTTGTGTTTCCATGGAAAGAGAATAAAATGATCAAACAATTTTATTTCCAGCTGAAAGAGAAGATTTTTTTTCTTTGCAGGATATAAATCTTATGGAATACATAATAAATATACAGGTATTTGTCTTATTTTCCACTTTTTGTGTTCTATTCCCTCATATTTGTTGCAGGGTCACATTAATATCCTTCCTCTTGCTTTCTATTTGTGTTCTAATTATCCACAGCCAATTCTTAATTTCTATTTAATACCATTTTAAAATTATTTTTAGATGCATTAAACCACACTTGAAGTCATTTGCACTTGGTATCTATACCCTGGCAATAAGAGTACTTGGTAAGTACAGTTATACTCTTGGATTTGTTTTAATACACTTATCACTAATTGTTTATCCTAGAATTAACCTTTGATTGTTGAAAAGAACAATATCTAGCTGACAAGTTAATATGACATGTTTTTTAAAAAAACAAATTAGGGAAGGGGTTGGAAAAAGGGAACAGCTTTGTATTTCATAAATCGTATAACTGTTGTTTAGGTATTAAAAAAATACTCATAGGTAACATCCATAGCGGTGACAACTGATCTTTCAGACTATGAAGCTACATCAACATTACTTCTTTTCTCTCCTTATTCAAGAATAAGTATAATAAACCAGCTATGGTTTAGAATTTGTGGTCATTTTCAGGCATATTTTCATTAGTTTCTGAGGGAATTAATGTCAGTACAGCTGTGCCTGAGGGCAGAGTTCACTGCAGCCTTGTGATAGAACCACCTATATGTTTTCTCCAAAATCAGGGGTACCATGAGATGCCAATGAACTGAAAGCTATAAAATCCTCTAGGTCTTCATAGAACAGGTAATAATTAATAAGAAGCAAGTCAATTCTTTAAATAGAACAGACTTAGATGAACTGGGTGAGGCAGACGACATCAAAACAAGCTGTTGGCTACTTTCTCACACCTTTTCAGGCCAGGATTTTCCCTCCAGGCTTACTGTCTTCTCCAGCAACCATGGGTGGCTCCCCGGATTGCATAGAGTCTACAGTGTCCCCATTAGCATCTGGAGAAAGACTTTTCCTTACCATCACCCACAAGCACTGCAGTAGGTTTTCCCCTTCCACAGTAGGATCTCAGGATACTTGCAGGATTCTTGTAGTCCCACTGCAGGCTCCCAGCCCCACTGTCTCTTTCCCTTCTCACCCTCCACAGCCTAAACATAGGACACCCCCAACCTCCCAGCTGAACAGGCTCCATCGCTCTCAAGAAAAAAATATCTCTTTTAAAAATTTTTTTTATTTTTTCCCCAGAGGGGTCTTGCAGAGTGATGAAACCAAGCCATGGCTGGCACTCCTTCCACTGGCTTCTACAGGCTTTTTGATGTTCAGCTGCACTTCCTCCCCACCCCGATTCCCCACAGGGAAGGAAGGGTGGTGTGTGCCTCAGCAACACAAGGCACAACTTCTCAAACCAACAAGCAATGTGGAAGTGTTACTGCTGTTCAAATGTATTAATTAATGTTCTGCATGAACATGTCTCTAGATCAGAACTGATCACCCTGGAAAGTAACCTTCTTGCCTATATTTATTTGTTAAATACACTCAGCGGGAATTCCAGCCCCAGTGTATTTTGGAGTGGCCATAGATACCACTTGCCTGAAATGGGGAAGCAAAAGATGCGGGGGAAGAGGAGCGTGCAGACTCTACAACTTCAGTGCACTCAGGTAACAGGTCTTCTCCATTTGTTCTTTAACTTGTGTTCTTTAAGTACACCTAGCACTGGTAGAAGAATTTCTGTCAGAAAATTTAAGTGGAAGATTTGATGCCAAATGAAAGAGTATGACTAGCAATATTAAAAATAATGCTTAGATTTTAACATTCTTTTTTGGTTTAGTGTCTTTGGGGGTGGGGGGAGTCATCTTATTTCAATATGAGCTGGAAATATTTAAGTCACTTGATTTTTCACTAAAAAATTTTCTATTAAAACCTCAATTTTATGCTTAAGTTTCCTTCATTTTTTAACAAGTCTGCTGTGAGAACGTGCGTGTAAGTGAATAAGTAAAAAGACTGTTGAATCTCATCATCACTCCATGTTGGGGCTGGACCACAAAAAGGATGGGTAGGGTGCCACAAAGCACACTTGGCTTATCTAGAAGCTTAAGCGCAGAATTGCCTTTATCAATTTATTGTTAGAGGACAGTAATTATCTGAACTGCATTCACTAAAGTCTTTATCAGAAATGGAGAATGGAATAACAATGGTAAAAGGAAAACTGAGAGAACAGATTGCCCTTCCCCCCATTACCAGGAAAAAACATGTGAGGAGGGTGCATGTTGTTTTGAAAATTTGAAGTAAAGAACAAAAGCTCAGTTGGGACTCATTACTAATAAAGCGTAATGAAGTTATTATTGTTACTGTGGTTGTTACTGTCATTATGCCTGTAAAGCAAAAATACCATCAAATGGTCTTGGTATCACTGGTACTGTTTATGAGGCAAGCAAAAAAATAGATTAATTACCCTAAAAATATTAGTGTTATTCTCACTGGAGCACATTGGGGTGGAGGAGATCAGTCAATACCTGAGATGCGCTCTTGGCCATAGGCCACACAATACCTGACCTGGGTGATCTGGCAAACTCTCATCTCCAGGGTCATCACCTTGCTCAAAAAGCTTTCTTACTCACTCTCACCACATGAAAATATGAATGTGTCCTTGATGCCTTCTAGTCACATGCTGCCTTTGAAATAGGCTCTGATCAATCATTTCTCTCTCAGGTATGTGTACCTGGGGCTGACTTTGGTGTTGGGCACGGTGTCCATTTTCTTCAGTGTTGCTGTCCTTTGGGTTCTCCGGAAAAGGTCTTCTCCACAAGATGAGACCCTCTCAGCCAACGGGGAGAGAGGCACCTGTGGGACAAAGAGCAGGAAAGATAATTTTGTCCATAGTGACCATTTAATTCAGACAACTTACTGGCCAGAAAAGGAGACTAGACTTTAGGAAGACTGAGATCTCTACTGTGACTTTACCCAGTGAGTGGTGTTCCAGGCAAAAATTCATCATCAGTGAAGCAGTATCTTAGTATCCACCCTGAAAATGCTCACCTTCACGTAATTTTCACTGCAAACACCAAAAGCAAAGACAACTGTTTTAGCACACGTACAGCTCTGAGAACACTGCTCACCGTTTGTCCTACTGAGTCAGTGTCACTCAAGTAAGGGGATTTGTTACGGCTAGGGAGGTGCAGCTTGCTCCCCAGCAAAGAAGATGGTTTTGTGGCTGCTCCTCAGCTCCATCCCTCCTTGTCAAGCTGCAATGGTTGCTGCTTCCCCTTGGCTTCCTTCTGTGTGTGAGGGGTAGTGGGGGGGCCTGCAATGCAACTCTCTCTGCCATGGTACCAGCCCAAGAAGAGCTGGTGCCCAAAACCCAACTTGGCAACCTGGACGGTGCAGTATTCTGCATATAGCTTGCCCTGGCAAGCCATGTGGCATGGGGAAGGAGGAAGGTAGTTTGCTGGAAGGACAAATTAGCTACATGCTCTGAGCATCTCATGAATTCAACACAAAACACTTAGGACATCAAATATTGTGGTTAGGGATTCTTCTTCAAGTAGCCCTGTTATAGTACAATAACAGTAATAAAAGTTGTTGTAGTCAGAGAAACCATAAGAGTATTGTCTAAAGGAAACTGGAATACAAATAGAGCTTCTTTAGGCTTCCAGCAGTTTCTTGCTACTTGCTAGTACTCAGTATGCTGAATAATTCCATGCATTTTATGCAATGTAATAACACCATGATACAAGATAAATATGATTCAATTTTTTAAATCTATGGCAAGATAGCTTGGGAAAAATAAAATTAATTCAAAGATCAGGTGATATGGGGCCTTTCCTTTTAATTTATTCATTTGCTAGCTGAAAGACATGTATCATAATATTCCTTTAAACATAATTTTTGCAGTTTAACAATATTTGGTATTAAATAACTTTGGGGTGGGGAGTACAATAGAGACCTGTTTAACAATGAACAAAATCTCAAGAACATTTGCACTGAAAAAAGATAGTGACAGCACCACTACAGATGATGTCCTTCAAAGCAACTAGAATTTTAGAGCATATGATGCAAAGTAGGCTTCACCTTTCATTATAATATTAGCAAAACAATCTCATATCACATCACTTGCATCTCTGCAGTGCCTTCAGGTACCCTGCTGCTTAGCTGAGCTTGCAGGTCAGAGGCAGATATGGAGCCTCTTCTGTGGGATGTATGAGAAGGGACAGGTGTATAAGAAAGGGATTTACTGAGCTTTATCAATGATAAATGTTTATAGCATGTCATTAGGGAGCTACCTTATCCATTCAATAGGAATAGCAAGAAGAATGATGGTGC
This sequence comes from Brachypteracias leptosomus, assembly GCA_013401335.1. Lineage (NCBI taxonomy): Eukaryota > Metazoa > Chordata > Aves > Coraciiformes > Brachypteraciidae > Brachypteracias > Brachypteracias leptosomus. The sequence continues at coordinate 200,360 of VYZX01017740.1, forward strand.
CATTTGTCACCAAATATCTGCAGAAGGTAAGGATTTAATGTCATCACTTGAGAAAATGCAGTTGTCAGAGGAAGGACCAATGCCAGTCACCACTTGCCATGTTGGTGAGTATTAGTGGGCTGGAATATGGGAGACTCAATCCCCCATCCTAGGTCTTTGTCCTCCCAGGTGAGTGTCAGAGGCTACAGGCAATGGGATACTGGCGGGTAGTGGCTGTTCACTTTGCCTTGGATAACTGGACATTTAACAACAAAAAAATTAGAAGGTTTCTGAATACAAGGCTAACTGTAGTATTATGGCTTGGGTGAATCACAAAGACTAATATTCCAGTCTCAGGTCTCATTGACACTATGTCACCATAAAACCAGCAAAAAATGCCAAACCACATTATCATCCAGGAGTAAGTGAAATGCTTGGAACCTTCTGTAGCTTTCTTGGGAGGGCACTTTTCATAGCAATAAACTGTCAAATCCAGTGAAAGAAAGGGACAACCTAACTTAAGTACACACTGGGATAAAAAAGGAGGGATATCTGCATTTGACTCAATGCTTGACATTGTATGTGTGTCAAATAAATGCGTATGATTCCTAATTTGTGGATCAGTCCTGGCAGGGTTTATGCTACTCAGAAATGCTGAAGCTGTCATGGAGGCAGGTCTGCATGTGCCCAGCAGCAAGATGGCCAGGAAAATTCACTGGCTTACAGGACAAAGAAAGAAATTCAGAGAAATAGACATATCCTAGTTTAATTCAGAAAGAAACAAGGAGTAAAACAACTTCTTGCATTATCGCCTTAGCTTATGTGTGTAAGCATGTACTTACTGAATAATTCTTTTAAAGTATGCACTTTCCTTCCATAACCCTTTCTTTTTTTACATGTGAAAGGAAGAGGAATGCTATAAAATAATTTGATTTGTTAAATCCTATTTTCATTATGGTTTAAAAATGAACACTCTTTTTCCTCTCTCCCTACAGCAAAGCTAAGTTACCAAACAGATATGCTCCATTCCCACTTCAGAATATTTTCAAGTCTGTTACTTATTTTAATGCTTCAAGTAGTAACATGGGTACGTGGATGAATGTGTTACTAGAGATACATATTCTGGATTTGTTATAGTAGATGAACAAATGATCTCAGCACTAATGGATTTGGACCTATCAGGTTCTTCCTACCAGAATGCTTCATCTTAAACTAAATATGCAAGTGGTAATGTCTCAGAAAGGTGAACAAATTTGGATTTTTTTTTTCTTTTCTTTTTAGAGTTAGAGATATTAAACCACAATTGAGGAACTGTGAAAAGTCAAATGCCTTTCATTTTTAAAGGTGAGACTATTTAAAGAATTGGCTGAGGAGACTTCCCAACCACTGATGTCAGCCATTGAGGCCAGGGTGGGACTCATAACCTTGTTAAGAAGTACCCATGGGCTATATGCCATGTAAAAGTGGTATTCATACATTTTAATCTTATAGCAAGGACCACAACTGATGCATACAGGAAAAGGCAAGGGTATCAGGCCATGTCACATGACAGAATATGCAACCAGGTCTGGGGCACATGAGGCAGTGCACATTTTCTCTTCTACATCCTAGCAAAAAAATGCAACTCTCAAATGACATAATATGTCTTGTTTATAGGCACATAATTTCTAATCATGTCAGGAGAGAAACATCTAAGAATTTTAACAAATGAAGGAGGCAAAAAGATGTCAGTAGACTGTGGGAACAATGCATTTATCCATAGCTCATATCCTCCCAGCATTTGAGGAAAAGATGCATCAGTATAGGATGAAGTATTCTCAGGGCACAGACAGCAGAATAGCTACCCCATCCTTGTGCCACTATTAAGTTACTATATATAATCCTGTAATCTGAGGGAATTGTTAAAAGACAGAGAACAAATGGTGTGAATGCATCAAAAAGATTACATAAGATGCCCCCTTGATGTGCTCAAAATGAGTAAGATTGATCTATGAAAACTATTGTAATATTTTTTAATAGCATAGGAGGATACTGAAAATTAGCAAGTATAGCACAAATGAACAGAGGTAATGCTTCATCTCACCAATAGTGGAATTATAATTAAGTAGAATTAGAAATTTACACAGATTTAAATTGTGACGAGATGAAGAGGAACAAATGTATTGAAGTTTCTTTAAACTCTAAAGACTGCCTCAGAAAGTCCCAGGCCAAAAAAAAACCAACCCCAAAAAACAAACCTGAAGAGTATAAGAACATATGAGAAAGTATGATTAAGCGTAAGGCTACAAAGATGACCAATAGCAAGGAGATCAGGGCTGGTTATTATGGAAAAACATATAAGAAAAGGGAGAACTGTAAGAGGCATGGGAAGTGTTGCTGGGGATCAGCTGCTCACCAGCTCTTCCGTTACAGCTACTAGGGAGCATCAAACTGAGGTAGTAAAGAGGATGTTCAAAACCAAGGACTTGTGTTTTCGCGCAACAGTTATGAGACTTCAGAAATCCTCAGAAACAAATACTGTATATGGAGGTTCAAAGGGAGGTGAGGTAGTTACAGAAAAGAAAATGTCATCTGGGTCATTAGGTACCTGGATTTGCCTCCTAGTTCTGCTCAAGACTTCTCTTGTGTTCTGAAACTAATTGGCTATTGGGAGAGTAGTAGACATATTATATGTACAGTGCTGACTCTTGCTTCACTAAGCATCCTTTCTTGGCTACTAGCTGCCAGGCCTTTGAGGGTACTGATGGCCCTGACCTGCCTCTCCTGGGGATCCACCTCTGCCTATGGGCCCCAGAGCCCCATTTCAGCTCCAGTCTGTGTATGCAATCCTGATCTGAGCCATTTTGGAGGTTTGCATGTGCTGAGCCCTTTCCCTTGCTCTTTCTGAATTATTGTCTGGGTTTCTGGGACTGTCCCACGACCTAACTTCTTAACTTGCCTTTGGCTGATGGTCACTGGCCTGAGACTGGAACCAGTGGCTGTTGCTGCCTCAGCTCTACTGACCCTGACCAGGTGTTGGGTGTACAGCCAGCACTGGGTTGGCTCTCAGCTACAAATTTGCCTTTCTTTGTAGAGCAGACCCTGTTAGTAAGAGCCTGTAGGCTAGAGGGATCATAGGTCTGACTCAGGCTGGTTGTCTCTTTCTGTACCCTGTAGCATTGATAAGCAAGCGCTGCATGTTCTTCATCCAGTGCTAATCAGTCTCTGGAAGAAAGAAAGTCAATAGTTGCAAAAATTATGAGGACAATTTAAAGGTGGGGCCCTTTAATGGTGCTAGTTAAAATCACCTTACTTAAGCAACGTGGTTAATATCATCAGGAGGTTGGCTAACCAACAGCTTGTCACAGATTAATACAATTCATTGAATTTCTAAGAGAGTAAATAAGGAAAGGATTTAGTGGGGAACAAGCAGAGTGCATTCTCACAGCTTGATAGTGACCAGGTCAGGAAACTTTCTCTCATGGCCATTGAGCAAGGTAACTTTGAAAGATTGTTGTACGTGATGGTAACCAGAGTCCTCTCCTTTTTCTCATATGATGTTGGCACTTCTAAATAAAGATGTTGAGAAATATGGACTGGTTTAGAAAAAAACCCTGTGAAAGTGCTATGAAGTCAGCAAAAATCTGTTTGTTTAACTCTGCAGGCAACAGAGTTACTACATTTTGACTACATTCCAGTGCCTGGATATCAAACAGGACAAAAATACATTAGAAATATGACATTTCTTTCACTAAAATAACTATCTTTGGGATGTTATAGATTTTTCTATCATGTGTACTCTTTATATCAAGAATTGACCACTCTTTAGTGCAACAAGACAGCTGAGTATCTTAGTGAAGTTGTGTTGCATAGGACACGAGGTATTCAATCACTTGAGCCATAATATTTTTGTTAGTCCTTGTATCTCAGATAATATCCCAGACCATGCAAAGGTGATGGGGGTTTTGCCTTGGGGATTTCACCTGAAGCATGCATTTTTTTCAATGCTGTTATGCTATGATGCAGCACACATTTGAACTAGCTCCTACAAAGGCCTAAGTACTCTCACCAGCAAATGGCTTGCACACCTTCAATTCTGCATCTATAATAACAAATTCAAACCAAGCTGCTGATTAAATCTGAATGCAAAGAGAAACTGCACAATCATCATTAAATATTATCCCTTGTATTTTAAATAGAAAATAAGAAATCTCACTAAAGCAGCACATTCTGGTCTACTTTTAACCAGACAGATACACGATGCAAATTGATGACAAAATTGTTAATGAATTCTTATGAAGGACAAAAGCTCCACTGAGAAGTGCAAGTAACAAGTCCTAGACACTAGCTAACATGGAGACACCAAATAATCTTGTCAACATGCTTTTCTTTCTTGTTAGCTCTATAGCAACAAGCTGAAACTAGAAGTGCTGAAACAGGAGCACCAAGAAAACTTTTCCATTATTATAAAGGCTTTTCACGTTCTCAGCACTCCTACAGAAGCTTAACATTTGCTTAGCTGTACACCATCCCTTTTACTTAGTTAACTAAGGGTTAAATTTTAAAATACATTGATTTTCTTTATTTAGGGATTAGTGTCCCGAGAATAAAAAGGGCTCTAATCAAAGCTGTCTACTGCAGTTGGTCTCTGCCTGGCTGACTGCTCCCTGCTACTGCTGGCTCAGCCCTTGCAAACTGGTGCCTTGGCAGCCACTTCTTCTGGTGGGAGTCTGCTGCCACCCTCTGCCTGGAGGAGCCTGCAACCAGCTCCTGTGATAAAGGTGATTCTTAGTGTGGCTTTTGTAAGGATTGTTTTTATTCTCAGGAGTAATCAGCAATTACTGATATCTCAGTGTTCTTATTAACGGGATTTTTGCTATCATAATCCTATTTTTTCCCATGAGTTAAGTTACAGTCATATGGGAGGGCTTGGATGAAAAAAAGGATGAGGTATGTCTGTTTTTCAAGTGTGAAACCATAGTCTTTGATTTGACTTCTGTAGTTTCTCATTTCCTATAATCTGTTACTTTTAGTCAACAGTTCTTGGTTCAAGAAGTCAACTTTGAATTTGAATGCTTCCACAAACAGCTTGGACAATGGCAGCTTGAATATAGAAAAAATCTTCCCAGCTGTACAGAAAGCAAAGCATATAAGATTTTTTAATTATTTAACTAAAATTATAAATTAATGGTATATATAGGACAGGGAGAAATTGCTGTGTATTTATATGTATATGTTAGAATGAGGAAACAAAAGGAATACTGTTTCCCTCTTTACTATACAAAAAAGAAAGTGGCGTTTTTTCTACAGGTTCTACTACTTCCAAATTACATTTGGAGTATATTTAACTCCATGCCTTTTCATATCTTGAGGATCAAAAGGCAAAAAACCCCTTGGGACATCTGCTGATACATCTGAAGACAACCTAAAAATTAAACCTTTGGAATGCAAGACTCCATCAAAAAAACATTTTAAAACAAGAGGAAATACTTATCTTGGCATAGGCTGCTAATCTATGTAGTTACTGATGTTCCACCAAGGGCACGTACATGTAAACACTTGTGTTTATGTCCTTCTTCAAAAGTGTGTCACAAGCCCCACTATTAGCAGAAGTACAATATGCCATCCTGTACTGAAGAGCAATAGACAAGGGCCAAGATGCCTGTCTTGTGACTAGAAAATGTCAATCATGGTATAAGATATCTTCTGGAAGTGGATGGTTGATATTTTATGCCACAACAGAACATGAAGAATATCCACCTCTGAAAAGAAGACGCCCACATCTGTTGTAGGACCATGAATTTCAACCTCTTGCACGTAATTAATGCTAAGTACGTGATCTGTGAGGATGTGCTTGACTTCTTTAGAGAAATTGCAGGGGCAACAGTGTTGTTTTGTTGTTTGGGTTTTTTTTTAACTCAGACCTAAATCTGATGAATGCAATCATAATGTAACACTGCGGTTTTCTCTGCAGCAATGAATAAAGCAACCCCCCTTGACCATGTTATTGATCACTTCTTAGTAATGGAAAACTAAAAATAATTCTGTACAAAAAATGCAAATAAAAGGAATCAATAAAATACCAAGAGAGGTTTATGGAAGATTATGAAACAAGTTATTCTTGAAGCCATTATTAGGTACACAATGGACTGGTGATGGGGAACAGCCAGCATGGATTTACCAAGCGAAAATCAAGGCCTGACCAAGCTGGTTGCCTTCTACGATCTGATCTGACTGAAGGACAAGGGAAGAGTAGTACATGTTGTTTACTGGGACTTTAGCAAGGCCTTTGGCACAGTTTCCCTTATTATTCTGGTAGACAAACAGGTGAGATGTACACCACTCAATATAGGGTGGGTAGAAAACTAGAAGATCTGAGATTGTGATCGACAGTAGTGCAACTTTGAGCTAACTGCATATAAGGCCACAGTTATTAAAGATCAGAAGATCTGGGTAAATGTTTCTTTCCCTGTGTTCAGTACTTCTCAAGCTGCATTTGGAATGTTGTGTTTGGTTTGAGGCTCTCCAGAACAAGACAGACATTCATAAACTGAATCAAGTGGGGCAAATGATGGATCTTACTGCTTTCTTCAGCTATCTAATGGGTGCTTATAAAGAAGACAGCACCAGGCTCTCCCCTGTGCACAAGTGATGCAGAGGCAAAAGATAAGAGGCAATATAGACAAGTTGCAGCAAAGGAGATTCCAGTTATATGTACATATACATCTATATATACAAGTTATTTACTGTGAAAATGGTCAAATACTGGACCAGGTCCTGAGGGAGGTTGTGGAACCTCCTTCCTTTGCGATCTGAGCAACACCAATAAACTTTGAAGTTAGTCCTGCTTTTTAGTGCAGAGGACTGGACCAGATGAGCTCCAGAATTTCCCTCCATTCCAAATTCTGCTGTGATTCTAAGACTTTCTCCAAGCTTTTCTCTAAGATGACCTTATTTTGGAAGGCATTCCAAACTTTGATGAAGCCAATAGTTAAGACACATCTATTTTAGGTTTCTCAGCTAGGCACCAGTCTGTCTCTTTAGTTTCTGTTGCTGTTATTAGGTTTCTAAATACATTATATGTGACAATCCATCTTCACTTTTTGAAATAACAGCAAAGACACGAAGTTGGATGGAATAAACAGAGGCAAATCTGGATATCATAGAGAGAAAAAAGAAGGATGACCCTTAGAGTAGCAAAATAGGAGAGGAATACAATGCTAAATAGAAAGTTGTTACCATTGATGGCCAATAACAGGAATTTCTACTTCAGGATACGAGCTCCTTAGCTGAAAATTTTTGAGAAGCCCCTGAATGTACCTGTTAATAGTAGATAACTAAGAACCACCATTAAAAAGATGCTTTTCTGAAAATGCTATATGTAATCTTGGAACATATCAGACAAGGCTAGAGATAAGTAATATATTTAATATTCAAGGTGTGGCACTTGTGAGATTACACCTGGAATATTGTATACATTTTTAGCCATGTGCATTGATGAAATATGAATCCAGATAAAAAGCACTGTAGCCAAGAGCTCCAATGATGTGCTGCAGAATTGAGAGCCTAATTTTCAAGAAATTATTAAGCATGATCAATTTATTTACCTAGTAAAACAGGTTAAAAACCTGTGCTTTCTTCATTTATGATCAAAGTTGAAACCTAAGTGTCAGATTGAGAGGAAGAGCTTTTAAAGCTAAAGGACCCTCTCAGTTCAAAACCAGCATGTAATTTGATGAACCTTAAAAGAAGGTTCCTATGCATCAGAAGACCAACCTTTTGCAGTAGAATTAGAACCAGATGGAGTGGGAGAGAATGCAATTCTTACTGTTCTCAAGGCAGAGCTTGGCCTTTCCACAAAAGGTGCTTTTAAGTTTGCAGACTGTATTTGTGATTTGGATTCCTCCTGAATTTATCATTTTACTAATACTTGCAGTTGAGTTGTCCTAACATGTAGCCTTGGAGTGACTAGTGTTTTCCTGATGTTGATGTCTCTTGTTCTAGGAAGCTGAAGGCAACTGTCTGGTTGAGAGTTGGAAAAGCCATGAACAGTGCAAGGTATTGCTGATAACAGTATTGAAGGCAAAATTTGATTAAGATTATCCAAAGGTCAGCATTACTAAGTAGGCTCTAACTTCATAGAGAGTAAAAGAATGGGCGTGGTGACAGCAGTGTTGGGGAAGGGTGCACAAACTACAAGGAACAGCACATTTTGGTGTAACATGCATACAGACAGTAGTCATACTTCACATGCTCTAAGAATGACTTGTCTTTTAACTACAACCACTCTCAGGAATCAGGCATAATCCACAACAAGGGCACAATCAAGTAAAATACTCTCAGGAAACCAGTTTCAGTTTCCTTGAACTAGAGCTGTAAGTAGGTAAAGGGCTACTCCAAAGTGCATGTAGCTCCAATATACTTTCACACAGGGTTTGCCTGTGCTGTTAATAGCACTGACCTATAAATCTCAACAGTCTTCTAAGCAAGAGTGTTTCTTGAACATCCAGTTTGTTCAATATATCCAAGGCATTATATTTTCTCTTCCTGCAAGTCCTTGGCCTGCTCCAGCAGGCTGAATGGACTTTAGCTATAGAATATGAAAGTAAAACTTCATATCAAAATACATTTTAACTATCAGTAACCAGGAACACTTCTGAAGTTGAGACACCCATTTTTAAATGCCAGGAAGGTATGAACTTACTACAATCTTGACAAGCTTACAAAAAAAATGTGTTTCACAAGTGTAGACAAGGAACATATTTGCACATTTTCTACCTAATTGGTTTTTGACCACTTTGTGTAAACCTGTATTTTGGGACCTTTAACAGAGGGCAGAACTGGGAGGAGACAAGATTAAAACTGCCTAACCACAGTTTGTGTTGGAAGTTAATGATTCTTCCATCAAGTACCAGCACAGACTTGCTTAAGGAGAGAA
>VYZX01017742.1:0-16743 GCA_013401335.1 Brachypteracias leptosomus
GGGCTTTCCAAGTAGACAATACAGTTTTTCTCTTCCTCCCTTATATTTTGCCCCATTTTATTTCTGTTCCTGGTGGCTCACTTTATCAGGTGTCGAGAAGAAAAGAAAGAAAGAANTTTATCAGGTGTCGAGAAGAAAAGAAAGAAAGAAAAGTCTGGTCCAGACACACGCAGCTCCTCCCTGCTGCTCTCAGCTTCACCGGGCTCCGTCCCCGCTGCACCTCGACCTTCAGCTCTCCACAGTTGGCTGCAAGTTGCCTTACAGCCCTCCACAGTTCATGGACTATCCCGTAAATTATCTCATAGTAAACATTGGGGTCACCAATTGTCTCAGTCAGGACAGATAAAGTGACAACAAATCTCAGCAAAAGCAAGCAAGCAAAGCAGAAGCCTTTATTGTTCTCCTTCTCAGTACATTTATGCTTTCTTTTCTCCTTGTTTTCCCCAAAGGTGTCTTGTCCCCATTGGTCCAAAGTTGCTATTATTCTTTGTCATTGGACAATATTTGCAGAGTTCATCACAACTCAGCTTTTCTGCCACAAGAACACGTGCCTCTCAGTTTTTTGGTCAACACCTTGTTCATCTCACAGTTATTCTTGTTCTTGTTTATTCTCTCAAGAGTAGAATGGAATCTTCTCAAGGTCAAAGCTACCCCATCCAAGGGCCTCAGCCCAGCTGAGGTCCCCCACAGGAAGTGCGTAATCAACATATATATTTGGGTGGTGTATGAAGGCTATATTTTTTAAAGAGGGACTAATATTACTATCTAGATTTGCATTTATCCATATAACTACTTAAACTAATATTAATGGAACAATGAACTTTATAGAGTTCTGTGATTTTATTACTTCTATCTGTTTTTATTATCTATATTTGAGAAGCAGTGCTCAGCCGTGTATGAGTCATCAAAGGATTCTCCTTTCACAGAATCACAAAGTTGCCATGGTTGGAAAAGATCTCTACCAGGCTCACTTCTACCTCATATTCTTAAGCACCTATCTAGATGGCCTTTAAATGCATGAAAGGATGAATTTAATAGCCTCTTTCTGAAGAAATCAGATTTCATAAATTTACCTATTTAGTAGTATTACAGATTTACCAAACAGCAGAAAACCAACAGAAATAACATCTCTGTTTCAGAATAATTCACTTATATATAAACCCATGCTTTTTCTGTCAGGAGAGAGATTATGAAGTAAGTTTCTTAGAATAAGAGATTACTTTACAAACACAATACAAGGCAAGCTATACACCTTTTAAAGTCCATAAAAATAGCTAGTCTCAAAAGTCATACCTTTCTTGTTCAAGGACTGATAATTCTTGTGCAATGAAGATTTGTGTGTTTGTACTCTGCATTTTGCAATTTTGTTCAGGTTAATGATACCATTTTATCCTTTTTCTGTTCTTCACAAGTATTTGTAATTCTATCAGTGAGGCAGGAACCAAGCTAGAACGTGTTTTTGTTTGTTTGGGTTTTATTTGGTTAGAAAAGTTTTCTTGTGTGGGTTGCTTAAGAAACTGCAATAGAAAACACTGTCTCCTTTTTGTCTTTACTCTTAAGGAAAGAACACATTATAGCTGTGGACACAGCTGCAAGTACAGCTCTGTCAATTCCATTTCACAAATATGAACATATATTTATCTTTGAAAACCTTGAAAATATCTTCAGAAAGAGGGTATGTTAAATGTTAAAGAATAGGCTGGTTTCTGATTTCTTTCTTCCTTCCCTCATTCACAGATTGTGTGTATCAATTTGATTAGGGGAATCTATAGACTGCACTTCCTGAAACATGCCTGTGCATTCTCGAGAGACACAGGAGGATGGATTCATGAAACATACCGAATCCCGAGCAGGTATAGTTTTCATACAGAGAACTTCACACAAACCCCAAGCGAATTAGCTGAAAATGTTTCTCCCTTTGATGAGTTAGCTTCTCAGTGAGAATTAAATGGTGGGGTCCCATTGCCCTATCAATACCAAAAGGAATTTTCAAATAAATACCAACTGCAGATTACTAATGAAATTTTACCTTTGGAGGAATAGATGAAGTTTCAAAGTTATACTACAACCCCCAGAGCTTACAGGAAGTTATATGTGTAACTTATTTAACACTTAGAAAATCTCATAGCCATATTAAAGTTAGATTGTACCTGAAAATCTGTCAAAGTTTATAAATATTGGAATGTACTCTAAAGGCCACTAAATTTGTTCACTGGTGGGGCAAGAGAAATATATTTAAAGTGCAAGTGGCAGATTTCATTATTTATGTATTTCTTTTAAAAGTACCTTTTCCCAATCCTCCTCATATTTTAGTAAAAAAATTAGTTGAAAAGCTGTCACTAGTCTGAGGTCTAGTTAGCATTTTTGAGGTTGGAACTAATATCCTGAAATTAGCTCTGAGCCACTACAGGCTGCAGAACTCTTGGATATAATAGGCTGCTTCTGTGGAACACTGTGTAATAACTGAGCAGCTACCAACAACTTCTGTACCACTTTCAGCTTCATTAATTTATGAAGTGATAGTTCAGACCATTGACATGGAGAGGGGTAAAAATAGATTTCAATGCTGGGATAGCAAAAGCATAAATGGTCATGTTAGAAAGATTTTTAACCCAGCATATTTTAAAAATACTGTTGCCTATAGAATGAATATCCGGCAACGTCATTCACAGTGAATTTACACAAAAGCTGACAGATATATGCCCCCACAGATATATAGCATAGTCTTTTGTAGAATCCATTTCTTTCTTCTTCCAAAAAGTCGCGCTTACATGATCTAAAAATCAGCCAGCTCTTCTCTGTCAAATCTCACCCTTTCAGGAATGTAGATCCCTTCACATTATTTTGCCAGCAGACACAGATTGCTTTTCTTAATTTGAGATGTGCAAGATTCATATCCATTTGACACCACATTAATTTTGTACATGGCAATAAGCTCTGTTTAGACACACAAGTACAGATATCTACATTGCTGTAAGCTCTGCTTTTTTCTAAGGCATTTATCTTCATGTGGCTTCCTTTCTGCTCAGAATTCAAAAGGGTGAGCTTTTGTCTGCCTGTAAAATAGTGGAGGGATGTGCTCAGCATCTGTTTCTTTAATTTGAACAGTAACGTCTCGTCCTATATACTCATGGGAGTGTTCAGATAAACACGCTACTCTGGATTAATGCAAAATTTAATACATAATGTTCTCCTGTACTCCCCTCTTGATGCACTGTACTTAGATAATTATGGAATCTAGGTTCTTCATCAATTCTATTTCAGAATCTCATGCACTGAAATATAAATAATTTTAATTGCTTCTTAGCTATCATAAAAAAAAAAAAAAAGAAAAAAGAAAAAAAGAAGAGTTATTTTCACTTTTTGTACCAAGGAAAATTTGCTTTTTGACTCAGTAATAAAGCCTATTCCACAGCCTACACCAGTTATAATGTGCTAGAAAAAATCTATAATGTGAATTAGATATCTCAATTATAATTAGCTTGACAGACTCTATTGCTGTCTTTTACCATATACTGGCACTTGATGAAGAATTTGGCCAATATGCTTATAGCAGTTCTAACTACAGAAGTGTAACTGCATTGATGCAATATCCCACTGTGCTATCAAGACACTTCTCCAATATAGAAGTGGCTCTTCAGATTAAACAGAATTTCGTGTCAGTTATCATAAGTTAAGCTGAAAATGATCTGTTTATGCTGGAGTAAATAGAGAAACAAGACTTTATTGACTTCAAGATAGTAGTACACCAAAGGGTATGGATAATATTTTAATCATTGTTATTGCTTAGGAACATGTACACAATCATCAAGACCTGCATTTGTGAATAATTTTCCCAAGCTTCTATCCATCCAGAAGTAATCTTTTTTTTCTTGCTGGCTTTACAGAGAGAGCATTATTTCTTTTACTTTTGGTTATATGCTACTTGTTCTCTTTAATTAAAATCTATCTCATCCCAGTTTCTGTTGCTTCTCTTCTTAAAAAGTATGAAACATACTGGTCCCTGTAAGAATTGCCTATGTCAATCAATACTCTATAATGCCAAGCACCAATATGCAAAATCTGAGCTGTACATAGACAATATTAGTAACATATTTGTTACTTGTTAACACCATTGAACTAGAGAGAATGGTTACCGTTCTCTTTCAGCCGCCTTTGTAATACACATTGTCTAATGAAATCCACTTAAAAAACTTACTTGACCAATTCATCACAGAAATTAAATGGTAAAACCTTTCAAAAGAAGACCTCTGGGTAATGTTATTCAGAGGATGGAATATGAAATCAGGGCTTAAGGAACAAGAAGCTCACCAAAGGTGTCAGTTGAACTAGCAGAAAAAGGCTCTCAGTTGTTCTCCAGAGACTATTGCAGTTTATTTTTTAATTCATTTAGCTGTTAAGCCTACTAAGAAAACCTTGAAAATAAATGTAATTATATAATTACTGTCCATTTGAATTTTTATGGAATTTGAATACTTCCTCCAAAGTGGTGATGTCAAAATTATTTTTTTATGACAAGGATGGACAACTTGGGTAAAGGCTTGCAAAAATCTAATATGCAAAACCTATAATATCTAGTATGCAAAACCTAGAATTTGTAGTATGAAAAATACGTATCTTAACATTTAATGTAAACTTTATTTAAGGACCTTTATTTAGTTAAACCTCTGAAGATATTCCATATTTTGGAAAACTGTGTATTGTTAGATTGTCATGGTGCATTGTTTTCAAACGGGAAAATCAAGCTTATACTATGCACTGCTCCATGGATCATCCAAGCTACAGCTCCCATAGGATAATGTGTCACCATGGTCTTACTGACAGTCTCAAAACCAGATGCTTTTTGTGCGATAAAATACTGAAAGTATTCTATCTACTGAAAGTATTCTATCTATTCAGAAGTGATAACTTTAGGAAAGTGACATGAAAAGTCCTCTCCTTTTTATTGACAAAGTATTTTTCAAGAACTTGTATTCTAAAGTGTTAATCCTTTTTAATTTCAAAGGATACCACCTTGTATGTCAACATGTTGCATTTCTGACTCGTTATAAATGAGCTTACCAGAGCGTGCAAGAAGACATGACACTAAAATTTGTCCTATTTCAAAATAAATACACTATTTGACTTGCACTTTAACAACATCTGGAGGAGTTTAAAGGAGTGTGAAAACTTTGCATTTAAAACTCTTTTAGATTTAGTTACTGTTCTTCATATACACAGTAATTAACCCATAAAAACTTAATTTGATTACAGGAAAACATGGAGTTCAAAACATCTTTGTAAAATGAGTATACATCCAAATAAAAGCATGAAGGTTGATATGATCAAGCCATTTAGACACAAATGGAATGTGGAATTGCTTGAGGAATACTCATAAAACTGCACTTATGAATAGTCTTCCTTTAAACAAATTGCTTAACTCACTTATGTGTGTGTGTGATAGCATTGCTTTCCTGAGGCAAAGCAGCAATGTAATTATATAGAATGATAGAATCATAAAATATATTGGGTTGTTTATTTCTTATTTAAAAGATGAATTAATTGTTTTGAAGTCCAGTGTTTGTTGCACAGAAAAACCACAACAAAAATTGCTGATATATTATCTAAACATATATGATAACTAGATGGCTACAGAAACAACACAATTTAATAAAAGTATAATAACATAGGAATTGTCCTTTTCATCAGTTTGCATCAGCTATCCTGGTTATGTCTTCTCCCAACCCCTTTGCTCATGCCCTGTCTTGGGGGGTTGTGAAGTGGGTGCTGAAGAGACAGCCCTCTTGCTGTGAGAGCACCACTCAGCAGTAGCTCAAACATTAGTGTGTTATTAATATTGTTTTAGTTACAAATACAAAGCACAGTTCTATGAGGGCTGCTATGGGGAAAGTTAACTCCATTCCAAGTGGAAATAAAAAGTACAAAAAAAGAATACAATACAAAATTTAGAAAATGTGAAGATAAAAGCTCTTTTGAAAATTCTGGAATACATTAGATCTCAAACTCAACTCTTCTCTTGATCTTATTTATTAATTTTAGTCTATTAATTTTATAATAGGAAGCAGAGAATTTATATATTGTAGGTTTTTTTAAGTTTAGTTTTGGAATTTTAAAATGCTGTGCATAGGAATTTTAATCAAATCTAGATAATTTTTTAATCATTTATTCTTATGGTATGGATTTATAAGTGATTTGTTTCATGAAATTCATGTTGTTATTAATATCTTGTAGATGTTTAAGATGAGGATAGTTCTTTTTTTCTGGTATTTCGAGAAATCAATCCAATAATACATTTTTAGATATAGGACTCTAGCTATTTCCATCTGATTGGCTTGTTAATTTCTCTGAAGGAAAACAAAAAACCCCTCATCTTTTTGCTTAGATTTTGGTACCTCCAAATTTTGAAAATATTGCCTTCAATTCCATAATTTTCTTGAGGGTGCTTTCTCATCAGGGGATTAAAAAGAAATGAAAATAGTAAAAATTAATAGTACTGGAAGGATTGCCTTGCAGCAAAAGCATTTGAACTTCGGATTTCCTACTATTTTGAAGAGATTACATAGGGAATTGGGCATAACTGTAAATACACTTTGTAAATATTTGGTAGTAGTGGCTGACTCTTCCTGCACCACTGATCGACATGTAGTTTTGTGGGGCTCTGATCTAGGTCCAACTATTTTTATACTACCAAAATTGCACAGGAAGGTATTTGACTTGTGGTTGCTTGAGTTGATTCTGACAGCAATTCAAATGTCTGTGGACCTAGTGGCAAATACGTATGAAAAGGATCAGTACAGAAGATGAAAGCAACAGAATTATATCTGCTCGACATTGCTATGCAGAAAGTATTTACAGAGTCACAGTGTCAGTGAATTTTGGCACAAAAAAAAAATGTTGTTCGTGTTACAAAATTATAGACATAACAAAGACTAGTTTGTGGTGTTACCCTTGTGAAGTTAGAGTACATCTGGCCTGAGTTCTTTATCCAGGAGTTTTTTGTGGCTGAATGTTGTATAACAAAAATGCAAGTAAAGTGACACAGTGATTCCTGTTTTTATGTTTGTATATCTGTGAGTGATTACGTATGTGCATTAATAGTTATGAATAAACACTGTAAAACTTGAATGACTGTCATGTCTAAGTCCTGTGATCTATTTTCCAAAATGTATAGATAGTACTCATTGTACTGAAAAGAAGTCATCTGGATGATTAGAAGCAACACTTGACTTCTGATATAACAGAAACTTTCTTCTTCATGCAAGAGTCTTTATTATATTGACAGTACACTAAGCTCTATGTAGAACTGGTTATTTTCCAGTTTCCATATTCTTTCTTCAACATCACTTCAAGTAATGGGAGTGTAAACATTATAATAATACCGTCTAACAGACCTCTGTTTTCTAGACGTAATAGCTGTAATGACTTTCACAGAATGTGGCTTCTGCTTTGGTGGCTGTGATTATTGTGGAGATTGTATTTTAGTCAGTAATTTCTGGATCAAAAGGCTAATATTTATATCCGTGGTTCATTACATGCCTATAAGTCATACAATATAAAACAGTTTGAAAAATCATTTGATAAAAATAAACTGAACCTGTAAAGAAAGAAAGCTACTAATTGAAATATTAAGTAAAAAATATTTAGTAGCCCTATATTCAGGCATGGAAATGAAAATCTGTTCTTCTCTTCACTGAAAATAGCTGTTGTCTTTTATCCTTCTGTCTCTCCCCATATGTGAGTTACCTCCTACATCTAAGCTGAGTTTCCCTGACGTGAAGGCTGTAGTTATGTGATAACAATGTATAAACTGTGCACAGTCATGCTGCATTGGAAAATTCTTTTAGAACACATCTGGCAGCTGTTGGCCTGCGGCTGCAAAAACTATAGGAAATACCTCAGAACTGATATGGAGAAACATGGACACAATAATTCCTCAAAGTTATAATGAAAAAAAGAATAGAACAATTGGAAAAACTCTAAAATTCACATTATTTGTTAAATTATTCTTTGTATCTAGAGCGATGAATTAACAGTCTGAAGAAATCTAGAAATGCTAGAATAAGTCCTTTTGAAGAGAAAGTTGTGTTAATGAATTTCAGTCTCGGAAAGTTGGTCCACTAGGCCAATTTCATGTCAACATCTCTGTTACTGCAACTGTCCTGAGCTAACTTTCAATACTTATCCATTACTTGCAGTGTACCGATGGTAACTCACTGCTAATTGTAAATAGTAAAATATTCAGGGGGATTTAGGGAATATTTAAGTTAAATAATTTGTGGAAGGAAATAAATTGTTCTATGGTTAGTGATATACCCGCAGTACTAAAAATAACCAAGTTAGTTTACATCTGTTGAATGATCTGAGCATGTCACACAATCAGTGTGACAATGGTGAAACTGAGAGTTCTTGCTGTTAAATTGAAGAGATACATGTGTGATGGATGGGCTGTTGGATAAGGAGTTGTGTGGATGATTGTATCCAAAGAGTTATCATCAATTGTTCAATGTCCAAGTGGAAACCAGTAATGAGTGGTGTCCCTCAAGAGTCTATGCTGAGACAAATACTATTTAATTTCTTCATCAACAACATAGACAGTGAGATTGACCGAAAGATGGTGTCAAGGTGACAAGTGGAGATCATTTGCTTCAGGGAAGGATTGTCATCCAGAGGGACCTTGACAGGTTTGAATGGGCCCACATGAACTTCATGAAGTTCAAAAAGGCCAAGTGCATCATCTTGTACCTGGATTGGGACAATCCCCGGTATCAGTACAGGCTACAGGATGATGGGATTGACATATTCTAAGCTGCATCAAAATAAACATGGCCAGCAGGTCAAGGGAGGTGATTCTGCCCCTCTACTCCACTCTCATGAGTCTCCACAGGTTGCCCAAGGAAGTTGTGGATGCCATATTATTCAAAGTGTTCAAGATTAGATTGGATGGGTCTTTGAGCAGCTAGAACTAGTGGAAGGTGTCCCTGCCAATGGCAGGGGTTTGAACTAGGTGATCTTTAAAGGTCTCTTCCAACTCAAGCCACCTCTAGGAGGATCTGGACAGGCTAGAGGAGTGGGCTAGCAGGAAACATATGAAGTTCAATGGAGACAAGTGTAAGGTCCTACACCTGGGAATACATAACCCAGGAATGTAGCTCAGACTGGGGTCCACCTTGCTTGAGAGCAGCCCTGTGGAGAGAGACCTGGGGGTCTTGGTGGGCAGCAGGCTTAGCATGAGTGAGCAGAGTGCTGCAGCAGCAAAGAGAGATGGCAGGGTGCTGAGTTATATCAAAAGGGGCATCACCAGCAGAGATAAAGAAGCAATTGTCCCACTTTACTCTGCACTGGTCAGGCCACTCCTTGAGTAGTGCATTCAGTTTTGGTCCCTTCTATACAAAAAAGACGCGGACAGGCTGGAAAGGGGCCAGAGAAGGGCCACGAGAATGATCTGGGGACTGGAAAACCTGCCATATGAAGAAAGGCTGAGAAATCTGGGTTTGTTCAGCTGAGAAGAGAAAGCTTAGGGGAGACCTTATCACCGTGTACAAGTACATAAAAGGTGGCTATCAAGAGGATGAAGACTCCCTTTTTACAAGGAGTCACATGGAAAAAACAAGGGGGAATGGTTGCAAGTTGCTCTGGGGGAGATTCCAATTGGAGTGCAGAAGAAAATTCTTTACAATGAGAGCAATTAAACATTGGAATAGTCTCCCAAGGGAAGACATTAGACAATTTGAAGACTCAGCTTGACAGGATGCTGGGGCTATCTCTTTTAAACTGCATTTTTCTGTCTTGAAAGGTTGCACTAGATGACCCTTGAGGTCCCTTCCAACCTGGGATTCTATGATTATATGATTTCTATCATTCTGCAATTCTAATAAAATGTTAGTTCATGTTTTCATTTGCATGTGTCAAATTGATATGTCTTGTCTAATTTTGGAATTTATTATTATGATTGTTAGCTTGGTTGATTTTAATAAGTTTCTGCCACAGCATTAAATAAAACTATAGGTGTATTTTAAATACTGCTTTGGCAAGAAAAAATGTCATTATGTGTAAGTAATTATTTGATTTACTAAAAATAATTAGTCTTTGCAATAAGAAAGGAAAAGAGTAAGACTGTGCATTGGAAAAAAAATTACAAACATGTACCATTGCACTTGAAACTGGGGATGGGGGAGGGGGATGGAGGGGGACAAGATCTGGAAGGGTACAACCCGGACAGCTGATCCAAACTGACCAATAGGATATTCCATGCCATATGACATCAGCTTAAATATAAAGAGAGAGGACAGGAGAAGGACAGGGAACCCTTCATTGGGAAGACACTTGTCCTCCGAGCAACCACTCTGTGTTCTGGAACCCTGCTTCCTGGGACAGGCCTGGCTAGTTTTGCTTTGCTTTGCTTTGTGTGGCCTTGCTTTTTCTTTTTCTGCTATTTATTAAAACTGCTTGTTATCATAACCCATGGGTTCTTTCCATCTCATTCTCTCCCTGCTTGCGCTGCTGACAGAGGTTGGGGGTGGGGGAGTGAAAGAAGGACTAAGTGGGTACCTGGTGCCCAGCCAAGGTAAATGCACCACAACTACCAAAACCATCCTTGAGCCATAATAAATTGTCTATTAGCTCCTTAATCATAACTTTCAATCTAGTTTCAATTTTAACAAGACCAACACAAACTAGACAGTTTGTGAGATTATGTGACTTCTCTAATGTCGGTTTTCAGCTGTCCTTGCAGCTGCAAAGAAAAATTCAACTTACCTCTGCCTAGGACATAACTTAAAAAATGTAACAAAAAGACATCATGGGGGTTATGGGAACCAGTTTGGTAACAACAGTGACAGTTAGTAACATAATTGAACTGGTCAAAGTGTTTAGGACAGTAACAAAATATGTACTAAGAGAAGAAGATCTGTTCAAACTTACTGGTTTATTTTATATCTTGCCAGGGGAAATGTTAGGCTTTTGCTCAGCTTGTCGTGCTTCACCTTGACTGGTAATTCTTTTATCTTATCTTTTCTTCTTCTTTTCTTTTCTTTCCTTTTCTTTTATTTTCTTTTACTTTTTCTTTTTTCTTTTCTTTTCTTCTCTTTTCTTCTCTTCTCTTTTCTTTTCTTCTCTTTTCTTTTCTTTTTCTTTTTTCTTTGTGTGTATATACTGCAGGAACTAATATTTCTGCCCTAAACCTTATTTATTTCCTCCTTATCATGATGGTGGTTTACCTTTCTTCTCAGTTGAAAAAAACCATTATTTCACTTTGCTGTATATTTAAAAAACACTTTGCTAGATGAGACAAGATTTGTAAGTAAATGTAATTTCTTTTTAATGGGCATGTGATATAGCTAGAAAAATCAGGCAAGGTTAACCGAAGCACATAAGCCCTCTTCTAACATCTATCATTCTCTTCATTTGACTTGGTAATTGACACCTTTTTACCTCAACAAGCATGAAATCCTCCATATTCTCCTCCTATTTGGTAATTTATTTAATGTCTTGAAAAAATCCATGACACTATGCTTTTATTTTGCATTCATTTATCGTTGAAATACATCTTCTTACTGTCACTTCATTAAGCAAAACCCTAGTCATAGACTTGACTAGAGCTATTATTTTGAGGTGATATATTTTCTGAAGTGTATAATAGAAAGTAGAGGGATCTGTCTGTGCTTAAGCTACTGAGCCAAAAATATTTTGCTCAGCTGATTATAGATACAGTTTTCTCTGTGTTTATCACTACATGTGTGTATTCACCTACTTGCTGTTACAGTCACTGACAGCCCAGACTATTTATTAGGCGTATGGCTTTGTGCACCCTGTAGGTTGCAATGAATACTTGTCTGACAATGCATGGAAATGAAACTAATTTTCAACTTTTCTAGTAATGAGTTGTGCTTACTGGTGTTATTTGCTCTTTGATGTAATTATATTAATGATTTTACTGATCTTGTTCTGTGTTCTACAAAGTGAAGGGTCAGTTTACTTTTTCTTTGGTCCAGATTTTCTGGGCTGATAATACACCTATTGGTAGCTTTTAGAGTTTGTTTGCAGAGTGTAGGAGTGAAGGAGTTGATTAAATATCTTATATCTGAATAGTAATGAGGTGCTGATGAGGAAATTAAGCCAGAACTTTTTACACGAACTCTCTAGATGCTATTACCCTGCAACTGCTGTGTAACAGTGTACCACCTGGTGGTGCTGGAAATGCTAAGAAAATACCAGAAGGAAGGGGATTTTATTTAATTTTTCACTGCTTCATCTAATAGTTATTCTGTGGGTAAGAAACAGGACAGAATGCTCCTGAGTGTGGCAGGAAAAGAGAAATTTAGTCTGTTCAATAAAGATATAGCCTTTGCCAGATCTAAATCCCTGAAATGGGCTTGAGTCATCTCTCTAAAGAGGCAGATTTATTTTCCTCTGCTTGTGATTTTATAGTCAGAGTATCTACTAGCCAATCATTCTGAAACTAATCTGATTAATTTGCATGTTGCAGGTTTAGTACATAAATCATGTTTGTAAAGAAAATCTGTATTATTTTTCTCTATTCAACAAATAAAGAGAAGACTATTTTCTAACTGGAGAACCAGTTGTGTTTTCAAGAGTCACAAAGGACAAGATGGATTATTTTATTTTGACACTGTCCCACATGATATCCTTCTCTCTAAGATGGAGAGACATGGACTTGATGGATGGACCACCTGGTGGATAAACAACTGACTGGAAGGTCAAGCTCAAAGAGTTGTGATCAATGGCTCTAGGTGTGGGTGGAGACCAGTGACAAGTGGAGTCCCTCAGGGGTCTGTTCTGGGTCCAGTGCTGTTTGACATCTTTGTCAGTGACATGGACAATGGCATTGAGTGCAACCTCAGCAAGTTTGCTGATAACACTAAGCTGTGTGGCATGGTGGACTCACTTGAGAGAAGAGAGGCCATCCAGAGGAATCTTGACAGGCTTGAGAAATGGGCCAATGCCAACTGTATGAGGTTCAACAAGTCAAAGTGCAAGGTCCTGCATCTAGGTTGAGCCAATCCCAGGCATTACTACCAACTGGATACAGAGAGGGTTGAGAGTAGCCCAGAGGAGAAGGACTTGGGGGTATTGATCAATGAGAAGCTCAACATGAGTTGGTGGTGTTCTTATGCAGCCCAGAAGGTCAACCATATTCTAGGATGCATCAGGAGGGGTGTGGCCAGCAGATCAAGAGAGGTGATTCTCCCCCATTATTCTGCTCTTGTGAGATCACACTTGGAATACTGCATCCAGTTCTGGTGTCCCCACAATAAGAGGGACATAGGTCTGTTGGAGAGGGTCTGGAGGAGGGCCACAAAGATGATGCAGGGGTTGGAGCATCTCTGTTATGAGGATAGGTTGAGGGCACTGGGATTGCTCAGCCTGGAGAAGAGAAGACTCCAGGAGACCTTATAGCTGCCTTCTGATACCTGAAGGGAACCTACAGGAAGGCTGGTGAGGGACTCTTCATGAGAGGGTCCAATGACAGGACAAGGGGAAATGGTTTTAAACCGAAGGAGAGTAGGTTTAGGTTAGATCTTAGGAAGAAGTTCTTCAGTACGGGAGTTGAGAGACACAACCCAGAGAGGCTGTGAATGTCCCCTCCCTGGAGGAGTTCAAGGCTGGATTAGATGAGGCCTTGAGCAACCTGGTCTAGTTGAGAGGCATCCCTGCCCATGGCAGGGTGGTTGGACTAGATGATCTCTAGGGTCCCTTCCAACCTAAGCCATTCTATGATTCTGTGTAAAAGTATTTCTTGTAGATGATATAACATGGACACAAAATAACTGAAAACTATGTGTTTATACTGTTCATGCAATAGATGTTCTAGTGTTGATGGTAAATTTGGAAAAAGAATAGAATTTAGAGATGTTCTTACTATAGTAATTACTCCTAAATTGTTCCAAAGACAAATGCATTTAACTAGGTGCAGCTATGCAGACCCACTGAAGTAGTTTAAGATTTTTACAGTGCACTAATTACACAGTTATTAATGAATCATTTTATTTAAAAGTAAATGTTCAGTCATTCATATTCTTACCTTTTTTCATAAATAACTCCTGTGGGTGTAAGTCTGTAACACTTATTAATTATGAGTAAAATAGATTTTTATCGTCTTTGATGGTTTTGGGGGGTTTTTTTACACAGATAAATAAAATAATTGTTACTCTGTCAACGAAGAGAGGAAGTGAAGTGTGGGATGTATTTAATATCTGCCAGACTTACTGATGAAACTGAATTGTAAGCTTTCTCTGTATGATTAGTTACATGAAAACAAAGCTATTTAAACAAATGATTGATTTGACAAATATGTTGAATTTTCAAACTTGTAAAAATAAATAGATGATTCAGAATACAGTGAAGGTGGATGAATTAAACTCTTTTAAGCATGTCCCTATTTTATAATGAGATTCTCTGAAGGGAACTGGAAACACTGTAAGCTATCAAAATACCTAATCTAATTTGTACAATGCATAATATCAGGTGTAAAAAGTAGTCTGAATAGCAAAGCAATTAAAAGCTTCATCAAGCTTTGGTTTAAACTGTGTAGAAATTGATGAATAAAATGTGAAGGCTTAAATTTGACATCTGTCTGCAAGTGACAGCAATCAATACTAGTAGGAGGGACAGTAAGTAGGTACACTGTTCTTAAAATCTTTTTTTAATAGTTAACCTAGACAGAATATGCTAAGTCTGCATGTCTTACTTATTTCTTGCTGCAAACTGGTTTCTTAAGGAAAAGGAGGCAAGAACATAGATTGAGTAATATGTACAGAATGCAAATAACAATAAAATGATAATGAGTTATGGAAGAGAGGATTCTGGCCTGGTCCGAGTGGAAGCAGTTGAGGTTCTGGGAAAAGACTGTGTGTGTTCTGATAGCCTGGAATTAAAACTATACAGAGAAGTTAGAATTTGTTGGGTAGGGTCGTTGTCTCTAGTCTGGAATGCTAGTTCTGCAGGCTGAACAGTGCCTGACACTGCATGTGGTTACAGAGAAACCAAACAGTACTTGAAAATAAGCTTGAAGCAAAATGTGGTGTGGATAAAGTTGTTTGAAAACAAATTTCGTTATTATGGAAGATGGCTTAATGTAGATGTGTATATTATTTAAATTTGGGCTGCTATTGACTAAATTAAAACAAAAACAATTAAGCCAGAAGCATCCTGGATCTGTAGGTGTTATTTTGTTTGAGAATGTTGTTTTCAATGAACAGTTGTACGTTGCAGCAAAGCTGTGAATTTTGAGCAAATCCAAGTGTTCTTGCAGCTTGCATGTGAAGAAAGATTCTTGGAACATGTAAAGGAAGAGAGAGACAGAGGGCCTTTAGGTCCTATGGTCCTTTAAACATGAAGCATGCTCACAGTTGCAATAACCTGCCTGGGGTTTCTGCCTTGAGTTTTTGCTCTTTTTTTTTTTTTTCTCTTTTCTCTTTAATGCAGTAATTTTAATTACTTGTAAGGACATATTTCTACCACAGGCAGCAATGGCCATCAATTAGGAGTTTTTTGTGCTTCTGTTTTCAACCTTGTTTGCATTTTCAAGGCCTTTGCTATTATCCTGTGCTTGAACTCCACCTCATATGAAGACATACCAGGTATAAAGCTTCAGTTTGCACAAGTTCTCATAAAAAGATGGTAACAAGCCTAATGGCTAGGGAGAATAAATTCAGCAGACGGCAAAGCTAGCCTAAGGCCTGTGGCGTGTTGCTATGAATGGCAATACTATTTTTAAAGGGCAAAGGCACTTACTGTTTTTTGAGATTACTACTCAAACAGTGTTAGACCTCTATCATATGCCTGTCTTTCAGTGATTCTTCAGTATAAACAGTTAATGTAAAAGTAAGGTCATTATATATCATAGGTTTATAATTTTACTAGAGTGTAGAATTGATTCATTCTTCTTATAAATTTTTCATGGGTTATTTCACATTCACATCTTTTTTCTTCAAGGAATTATTTTTCAAGATTTTTTTAAGAGGATGTGTTGACACTCGAAAACCTGTGAAAACACTGCACTCAGTTTTTGCAAAGTATGGCTCTGAGGTGTGATACTTCAATGTTGGAGTGACAACTGTTGAATGGAACTTCACAAAATAAGTCAGTACTTATTTTAAAATTTAACTTTCTCAGATACCATTCAGGCTGCCATGGTACCATAAAGGCCGGGACAACTTATTTCCACATTGTTTCCGTTTAGGGCTCAGGGCAACCCCCACAGAGCAGAATTAGTTTCACCCCTCTTCCCCCTCCTCTCTTCCCTCCCAGGGGAGGAAGAAAGGCCTCACACAAAGTTGGAAAATTAAGATCACAACTTTTAGCAGGGAGTAACAAAAGGGATATCAAAGGAAGGGAAATATACAGCAGTATTAAGGGAAGGTATATATACAAATATATACAACACTAATCCTTGGATGCCACTGGATTTCTCCCGAGCCACATGGAGTTGTAGCAGCCACAGAGCCGTCCGGAGCCAGCAGCAAATTCCAGCGAGGAGGGGGGGGAGTGGAACTTCCTGTGTCCTTTATATAGGGTGTGGCAGGAAGGGGAGTGGAATAGCCACTCCACTTGTCCCTCCCCTTCCCCAAAACCTTAAACCACAACACACATAAACAGGTAAAGTGGTTTTTATCTATTCATAACAACTGTGAATATCCATATGACACAGAAGACATTTATATTGGTAGATGAAATTACTATCACCAAAGACCAAGGAATTCTGCCTTGCCTTGCCTTGCCTTG
>VYZX01017746.1:11475-87958 GCA_013401335.1 Brachypteracias leptosomus
CCGCCGCCGATCGGTGCTGCCGCCGCGGCGAGCAAGCGAGCGAGTGTGCGGTGGCGGGCCAGGCGGCTGTCTCCGCGGTCGGCCGTCTCCCGCTGTCCCCTCCCGTCTGCCCGAGAAGCCGGCCGGTGGGGAGGGTGGGACCGCGCGCAGCAGCGGCGACTTTAATTACTTCTTTTTTTTTTCTTGCCCCCCCCCCTTTTGGGTAATGCGTGTCCCGGGCACGGCGCTGGGACACTTCGCCCGCCCTGCCCAACCCAACCCAGCCCTGCCCTGCCCGCCCACCTTCGGGGCGAGGTGCTGGTCCTGCCCGCCCCTCGCTGCCCCGCCCCACTGGCTCTGCGAGGAGCCGCGCCCGAGGAGGCTCATCCCTCCGCGGCTCGGAGCCGGCCTGCCCCGGCCCGCAGCTCCTGGGCTCGGCCCCCTCTCCGCCCCGCCGTAATCCCGCTCCGCAGGGGCCGCGCAGGTGGATCCTGTCCCGACGGGGCGGTCTCAACCCCTGGCTGTTTCCGCGTAGGCCCGGCCGGGGCGGGAGCGGGGAATGCGCGGGGCCGCCGGAGGAGTGCGGGTGATTACCGCAAGCGAAACCTTTGGGTTTGGGGCCGGATTTCTTCTTTGGGAGATTTGGTCTGTTCTCTTGCATGTGGTCGCCTGTGTCTCTTCGGTTTCAGGGTGACTTCGGGTGAATAAAAGCAGAAAATAATGATAGTAGTAGTCCCAGAAATGTGTCGGCACACGCCGGAGATGGGCTTTCCATGGAGACACTCTGCAGCTGAAGACTTTTCAGCCTGAGTGGGCAATGGTGTTTCCATTGCAAGCTAGTAGATAGCGGGATTTTTATTGTTTGCTTGCTTTCAGAAACAATTATTATAGATTTGTAACTTTTTTTATCTACCGATCATAAAGCACATCAAAAAGGAGATACGAAGTGGACTGGTAGATACATTACAATATTTGTTTACATTCAAATGCACTTTTAAGAAGCATAAATTCTAAAAAACCCTCCCAGTTCCTCACTATTTCAGGCTAATAAAGGGGATCAAGGACCTTGTTGCATCTGAAAGCATGAGACATTCAGTTCCTGAGGCCACTGATACTGTAGGTAGCAAGAAGCTAGGGAGAGGTGTAACCATCAGACAGTTTCAGTGGGACACTTGCACATTTGTGTGGGCATCAGAAATGCTGGAATGCCTGGAACCAGGGTCATGCCCACCTCTGGTCGCACTTGCCATCCATAGTGGTGTGTGTCCTATGGATTGGTTGCAAACAATGTACCCTGGGCCTGGTGTGCTAGGAAAGCAAGAGGTGGATTGAAAGAGTTCCTGGGGCATAGGACACTGATAACCTGTGGCAAGTTATAATAACCTATGGCAACATCCACAACTGTGTGCTGCAGTACCTTGTGGCATGTTGGTGTTACAGGCTGGTCTGATGGTTGCGCCATAAACATACAACATTACACCAAACTCCATCACACAGACTCTTCAGGAGCAGAGGAAAAAGGGCTGCAGTGCTTCATTTTTTTGTTTTAACTGGTAAAGCCTGATTTGTCTGAAGGAGCAACCTTGTATCCCTGTCCAGTTACCATCACCTGGTGTGACCCACCTCAGGGGTTCATGTAAGCACACTTTCCCACAGCCTCCTGTAGTCCTTGCAGCTGTACCCAACCCTTCACTTTGCCATGGTGGGTTTCACAGCTGGGTGGGAGGCATGGGGCCTATTTCTAAATATTTTAATTCATTATGCTCTTTTCAAGTAACTGTGGACATAGAAAGGGAATGAATTTGTCTGGACCTGCAATAATTTCCAAATGTAATAACCCTGAATACTAACCTTGTGGTCAGAACTTTACTTCTTGGGCTTTTTAGTGTCAGTGTGGGACAAGCCCACATCAGTCAGAATAGGTGCCTAGAGTTGGTTGACCCAGACTGTCTACTCCAAAGCTTTAATTAACAGTCTTAAAACTCTGGCCTGGCTTCGTACCACTTGTGTTTTCCTCCTCCTACGTGCCGTTAAGTACTTGCAGTAACACACTGGACCCCTGCACTGAATACAATCTGCTCCTGTGGTTGAGAGAAGTCTGCAGGAGTTCAAGGGGAGATTGGGCAAATACTGGCAGAAGAGAGATAGTCAGGAACAGCAGTAGCATGGGATCATGGTACCCTCAGCCCAAGGCTGTTGGCTGTGTCATAACTGGCAGCCTTGTTCTTACTTTTCTTGGGCGTCTGCTTATGGCCACAGCTGGAGAGAGCACGCGGGGCTGGATAGGCCATTGGGTCTGACACAACGTGTGTGGTTGCTCATGTGCTCTTGTGCTTCCATGAGCTTCTCCCATAAAATCTGGAGCCTTCCTTAGTGTCAATAGCAAAGTTGTCCTGCTGTTCAAAAATTCAGTTGGACATTCCACCTAAGTGAGTAAATGCCTGTGAGTCGCAGCACTTTTTAGAGTCATTCACGCTGCCTTCATCACCAGGAAGCATTTGTGCAGCAGAGAGGTATTTGAAAATGGGCTGACCTGCCCTTCAGAAGAGTTGTGTTGTGTAACTGCAGTAAATCCCTGCCCTATTTGCTATGTATCTATGAGCTTATGGACACATTTCAAGGCTTTTGTCTGAACATGAGGAATCTCTCATAGTTTTATTAACTTTCTTCCTTTGCAGTGTTTTTGACCATCGGTGTGTGGGATATGCTTGTATTCAAAGTTCTGGTGGGTGCCTTCTTAGGGCTAGAGTCAAGGAACAAGAATGTCAGAGGAAAAGCAGTCCTTTGTTTCATGCTACTTTGGGCACAGAGACCCTACAAATGCCCATAATGGAGTCCCACTATTGGAGAGTGAATCCTCCAACAGTGTTAAGTCAAACTTTGATAGCATTATGCTTCGCAGACTTGGACAAAAAATTAAAAAAAAAAAAAGTTAAGAAAAAAAAAAGTTGGTTAGCTGGGACCCCACTTAGTATAAGGGATTATTAAAGTGTAGGTTCAGTGAGCATGTGAGTACATATGAAATACTGGAGAAGAATTAGAGTGACCTTTGTAGAGGGAAGTTATATTTCACAAATTGGCTGCAGTGTATTGCTGGACTCCATACATGTATTGCTAAGTTTCACCTAATCAGTGCAGGAGAGTTCAAAAAATTTGACAAAGCCCATCGCCAGAAAAATCCTGGTGAAAATTGCAATAGGAGGAGAGGTTTTGCTATGATCATAGTTGGTTTAAAATGGGGAAAACAAGAATTATGGAAGTTAGCTGTAGGGGAGGTTAACAGCTGGAATCTGTCCATATATTAATAAAAGATGTGGGAAAAGAGATTAATAGTAACACAGTAACAGTTGAGAATTAGTCATATTCATGACAGCCAATTCTAAGGCTGACTACCCTAAGTTACACAAGAATATTATCATATTGAGTGAGCAAGTGATAAATTGATAACTGAAATTTTAAATTAATATGATAATCGAAAGACTACCTAAAGTGATAAGAACAGAATGACAGTCTCTAGCTGTGCCATTAACTTGCCGAGAATAGATTTGGGATAGTTCTCTGGAAATATCATGAGCTCAGTGACCAGTATCAATGACAGGGAAATAAACCAGCAGTAATTATTTAGAAAGAAACAACATAAACCTCTTTATGTTTAATTTTATATATTCTCTGTAACCACAGGTACCAATTCTATTAAGCTATTTCATAAAAGTAGTAGTAGAGAAAAATGGTACAAAAAGCAACAAGAAAAGTTCGTGGTTGTGAAGACTATGTGGAGCAGGATTCTTGAGCTTGGAAAACAGAAGTAGCCTACACAGTTGGTAATGATGCAGAGAAGACAAGTTGGTAAGGACTGCTTACTGTTTCTCATAATCCAAGTACTAGAATAATTAGACCATGGATATTAAAAGCAATGCCACCTTTGGTTCAGAAAGTTGTAAAATGCTTCTAGTTGGCAGCTGGCAGAGTATGTGACAGGAAGGAGCATTCAATATTTTCTGATTTCTACTCTTTTTCTCTAAAAACCAGCTACTTTCTACTGCTGAGGACAGCAGACTATTGAGCTAGAAGAACAAACCAGTTCTCACTGATTCCATAGGTAGTTCAGAGTACTTTCCTGCCTTGCTGTGCTCAACTCCTCACAACTTGTGGAGCAATATAATATGGACAAAGGACTGGGAAAACATGAAGGCCCTGTGCAGCAGGATGGTGCAACCTTTGCTAGTCAAGTAACCAAGAACCAGCAGCAAAATATTTATGTTAGAAGCATTCTTGGATGTGAGATTTGCTTCCTTGGTAGGCTACCTCAGAAGACAGAGGCCCAGCACATATTTTGGTCAGGGGTTTCTGTTACTGTGCATTGTTAATAAAATGTGCTAAATGTTCTTAATTTAGGTCAGGCATGCTAATTACCTGAACAATAAACAACAATGACCCTAACTGAGAAATTAATTAGCTTGGAAAATTTGGCTTTCTTAGTCATCAAAGAAGCTCATCTTTAATTTAGAGAATAATTACTATCAGTGGTCTGAAGATTTACGCATTACTCATTCCCACACAGGAGCTGGATTGAATAAGACTCTGGAGCCTATAGCCTCATGCTTTTGCATTTCTCTTTTTCCCCATAATAAAATGCAAGCATATTCTGAAATTTAAGGTGAAATCTCTGATTTTGAAATTGCTTTCATCTGAATGTTTGTACCTTCTGTACTTGACCTAGCTTTTCTTGTTTGCACTTAGTAATTCTCATTGTTATTTTTATATGTAAACCATTTTTTGCCTAGCAAAAGGTGCACTTTTCAGGATCTGAGTGTACCTGTTTTCACACCAGATCTTGATTTTCTTGTGCTTTTTAGGAACTGGGAAATAATCAGATATTTCATTGTCCTATTTCAAACAAATGCTAGAGAAATTCCTTCTTTGTCCTTTAAATACATATATTTCCAGATCTTTATACAAAAATATATTTTTAGAAATTATTAAGTAGGCTTTGTTTTAATAAAATGAGTTTAAAGACAGATAATGAATGTTTAAATTAAATAGAAATAATTTATTTAATATTGCATGGATATATTTAACACTTGGAATAAAAAATGTCTCTTCAGGTGAAATGCCAATGTCAGTTTGTTTGGATGTGAGGAACCAGAATATTCTACCTCTATGTGACAATGAAGGAAATATTAAAGTTTTTCTTGCCATGTTCAGGCCAGAGCCAAGAACAAAAGGAAGAAAAGAGCTCACGGTAAAAGTAGCTTCTTAAAACTTGGTCCAGAACAAAAGAATTTAAAAGGAGGTGGTTGGTGATGAAGTGTCTTAAAGTAACCTAATGCAGAAAATTCAACGCTACAAGTCAAAATAAATCTGGTAAATGAGAAATTCAGCACATTTTTTTTGTATGTTTAAAAAGTTCCTCTAAATACTACTTCTTCCTCTTTTCTTTTGATATGAGAAATGACAGAGAATGATCTACCATAGGTGATATGATCCAGACAGTCAAGTGGTAGCTGTGGTAAGAACTAGTGGTATTTATAACTGACTAATCTTCACTATCACCAAAGTATAAGTATTTGTTTGCTGGAAGTGTACACACTCGGTCTTGGATTACAGGAAGAGGCATAACCAGCTTTCAATGCAGAAACCTCTCACAGTGAAAGTTACTGTTATTTCCCAGAAAATCTTAAGTCATTACTCAGGGGCATTTGAAAAGCAAGTGGAATCTTAAAAATTATTAGGAAAAGAAGAGAGTATGTGAAATAGAAAACGCAGTCACACCACTCCATAAAGCCACGGATTTACACTTTGAATACTTCATGCTGGTTCAGTCCTCTCAGGAAACAACTACTGGAGGTAGAGAAGCTATCAAAAATGGAAATAAAAATTAGAGGTTTTCATATAATGAAACTAAATCTAGTATCAAGAATAGAACACGGTGGGTGAAAGGTCAAGTGTGTGAGGAAAAGGACTATGACAAGAGATTTGCAATGTAATGAGTGACATGTAGAGAAAAATAGGGACTGTTTAGTTACAGTTCCTTGCAAGCTGAGAATTTAGAAGGTATCAAAGGAAATGATCAGGCAATAGACATAAAACAAAAGCAGACACTCATTTCTACAGTAAATAATCAAACGGTGTCCCTCAGTGCTGGCATATTATGGGAGACAGAAGCATAAATACATCAGAAAAAGGAGAAGACAAAAATAACACAGGGTGTGCTCCTCAGTGGTTGCTAGAGACACAGGTCTGAACCCTTGACTTTGGAAGTCTCTAAATACTGATTGGCAGAGTTGAAGTGTACACAGGGAAAAGATTGTGCCACACATGCTTTGCTTCTTATACTTCCCTTAAACATCAGTTACTTTCTGCTGTGAGAGATAGGATGAATTTAATGGACCTTCAATAGGATATGGTAAAACAGTTTTATTCTCCTCTCACAAAGTCTGTCTGTTGAATTTTCTTAGAGATCTCACAGAGGTGAGGAGTTAAGTGATTTGGGACAAATGTGATCTCTTGCATTTTAAAAACCTCATAGAGAACATTTAAGGTCTGGATTTCCTTCTATACCATGCTTTCTTCTCTGTTTTCCTAGTTATAAACTAAGAAAAATATTTAAGAAAGTAGTATATCTAAATGGAAAAAAAAATTATAACAGAATGAAAATAGCTTGTTGAGAATTTTAAACAGGAAGTATTTGTTCTGCATAGCTTTATTTTTGTCTTACATCAAAGATGTGTAATAAAATTGCATAGGAGGAGCTGACACAGGAGTGGCCTGAGTATTATTCAGCAAACATTTTTTTCGTGTGCTATATTTACTAATCCTATGACTCCTTTTTACTCACATTAAGTATCATAACTGAAACTTTCTATCTCCATATTCCTTGCGTGTAGAACAAGAAGAGCACTTGCCTAACACACTGGCGAGTTCTTATAGCCTGCAAAACAGAGTTGGATATGGGTTAGAAAACTCTTTGAAACTATGAGAAAAATACATAGTAGTCTGAGTTATGGGAAATTTTAGATTTCCTAGATACAGTTTTGACCAAAAAAAAGCTAAGAGGTTACAGTGGTAATCAATCATACCATGATAGCATCTCAAGTGTTCTTGGAGATGATACAGGACAAATTTCTTTACTAAGTAGAAGAATTACGATTGCATTTACTTTAAAAGCCATGAATATTAATTTAAGAATGGGGACTGAGCAGTGAGAAAATTTGTTTGAGAAAGTAATCTTGGAACGAACAAGCACAGGTAGATTGAAAACTGCCACAGTTCAGGTTCAAGTGCAGGGTAGACAAATAGGTCAGATTTCAGGAGACGAAATTTTGAGGCTGTGAAGCAGCTAACAGGCACCCTTGAACTGAAAGGAGACATGCAATTACATGAAGATAAAATTTCAATGGTCTGGTCTTGAGTTCAAGCAGAAGTATGTAGATAGGAAAGAACTGTGGACCTGCCTAGACCACCAAACACCTAACACAGACCATTGCAGGTAATCAGGGGATTTAAAGACAATGAGAAGTTTATCAATCTACAGGTCAGAAAGTACAAAAATACAGTACAAAAATAGCTATTTGAGCTAGATCTTTCAATGAAACTGAAGGAAATTACAAGGTTTTTAACCACAGTACTATAAAGATAACATGAAGGGGATAAGTAGGGCCATATCCTGAGGATCAGGTGGAGATTGAGTGACATCAAATGTCTCAGATCTTAGTGCTTTTCCCTCTGTTTTAGTAGAAGAAATTATGTATAGAATTAAGGAAAGATTATCCAACAAGGACAGGAAATGGAAATGATCAAATCAATGGTGGATACAAAAATAAACACGTATTGTGTGAAATCTGAAGAGCCTGGATGATGTCCAGTAACAGTGATTTTAAAAGAATATTCAGGTTTGGGTTTTTATTCCTATTAGAAAATAGTAAGTGTGATAGCTCTATCTGAAAAGGAAAAGTGGGATATCCAAAAGAATTCTTCCTTTAGCCTTAATACAATATGCTATAGCAGATTTTGAAAGGAAAAGTAACAAAGAATGCTGAGTTTAAATAAGATAAATTCAATATGGCTTTGGAAAAAGTGGATTGTGTCATGTTATAGTATACATTTCTTTGAAAGCCATACTTTCCCATCCTGTAGGTGGGATCCGTGTGGTCAATTTAATAATCTAGATTTAAGTAAATCTTTGTTTCAAAGGAATTAAAATGAATATCAAAGGAAATTAAATGAAAGTGGGAATTAAAACAAGGACTATGGAATGATTAACATGATAGCTGAAGGGAAGACTACAATGAGATACATTGATAAGAGAGTTGTCCAGATGGATAGAAGCTAGAAATTATACTTTCCAAGAACCAGTCTTAGAACAAGTTCTACTTAATATCATTGGTCATGATAATGCTTAAAAAAATTTAGATTAATGTTTACACCGTGGTATAGATGATGCAACACTTGAAAAATCCTTCCAGTCAGATAGGAACAGGTGGGTCACACATTAGGAACTGGAATTACCAAAGTAGGGTAAAATAGCGTAGTAGAAAGTAGTGCAAGTAGGGACTACAGAATTTTTACTCTAAATTGAAGGCTTATCAACTGGAGTTGGCACTTCAAAAGAGAGAACTGAATTTACTGGCAGGTCATAGGAGGAGTAGCCCGTCTAGAATGGCAGGGAGTCATTTTAAGATCACAAAAGTAATTTTCAGTAAAGACAGAGGAATTCCAGTGTTACAGTGCATGGCATTAGCAAGATGTTCTTTAAAATGTCACTTCAAGTTTTAGTCATCCATGCTTATAAAATAATACAAATGTAAAAAGAGATAGAAAAAGGCTGATATAATAATAGGAAAAGGTATTTCAGAAAGTTTAAAAGCCTATTTAAGCTATCTAAGTGGAAGTTTTAAAGGTGATATGATTATTCTTCAAAATTTATCTGAATAATCAGAGCTGGAGAGATTTTTAGGCATAATAATCTTGCAAAAGACATGCATATAAGGTCTGTAGCTATTGAAAGACTATGGGTGCTTTTCAAATGAAGTAAAATAGGCAAGAGACCTTAATTGTTTAAATACTATGCTTGTGAAGTTTATGGAGTGTTTTACAGACCCATACTTTCTTTTATTATGTAGTGTCTTTTATTGAATTCAGCTTATCTCATGGGTCATGGATTCACTTGATTTGTACATAAGACAGGAAGGATTTTTTACAGGCTTTGATACACAGTTTAGACTCCAGGGGAATTTTTATTCCTTTTCTTTGAAATTTGGAAGGTATAAAAGACTAGCAATAGTCAAGGATAAGGTATCATCCATCATTAGACTTAGGATCAGAAAGTAATTTTCCAACATAAGCTCTTGCTTTGGAATTCCTGCTTTGTTTTTACTTTTTTTTTTCTAGAGTGCCTGGTATTTTATGTCTTTGGATCAGATCATTTAAGAATATTTCATGCTCTGAATTTTTCTTGTATCAGAGGCCAAAGCAACATTTCTTGTCTCTCCAGGTAGAGGGAACATGCTCCAAGACATAGGTTTTTATGAAAAACTTTTTGTAACAAATGTCAGAAAGTTTCTGTGATGTCCTCCAGTGGATGGACAAGTCAGGGTAGATGCGTTACATTAACATCAGTTAGCATTGATTACAGTCTGCAATACCATTCTTCACTGCATGGCTAGCTAAAGTTTACAACACAAATGAGTTTGTTATGCTTTACTGCAACCTTTACCACTCTTTTTAAAAGTCCCATTAACTTCAGCAGAAGTAATTTAGGGTTTCCCAGCCATTTGCTAAGCAATTTTTGCTGTGGCAGTGCCTAGGAACATGTAGTTAACATTTTCATTCATAATGAAAAAGAAAAACACCTTCATTTCCTCTTTGGTAACTGAACAAAGATCAAAATAAAATGTGCTGCAACTTTCAAATATAGTAAAGTGAGAAAGAAACCAACCCATCTGGGCAGAGAAAAAATATCAAACAACAAATATTGACCTTGCTGGTTTCTGTTACTGAAATTTTTAGCATATGATAACAGTAATAGCAAGGAAAGTCACCTTGCTGTCAAAGTAAAGGATTTCATTGATACCAACTGCTTCTCTCAGTCATGAAGAGTCAAGTGAATAATGCCTAAAGAATTATACACAGAGGACAAAACAACTTTGAAGTATATACAGTTTGATTTGGACACCAAAGAGAGGTTTTCCAGTATTTTGATTACTTTCATATTGAGTTGACCAAGTATGTATTATGTATGTCAGGTAATTGTAACAATATTTTATCCATTTAACATCTGATACTGATAATTTTCCACTTTAATGTGTAGATACCTGTTTCTATTTATTGTTGAAGTTTTGAGGTCTCGGAAATCTCATCATCCACATGCAGGAGTGGATGATATACTGGAGGGCTGTTCTGCCATCCAGTAGGATCTTGACAAGCTGGAGAAATGTGCCAACAGGAACACCATGAAGTTCAACAAGGGAAATGCAAAGTCCTGCACCTGGGGAGGAACAACCCCATGCAACAATACATGCTGAGGGCAACTCAGGTGGTAAGCAGCTTGACCTAGGACTCCTGATGGACACCAGGTTGAACATGGGACAACAATGTGCCTTTACTGCAAAGAAGGCCAATGCTATCCAGAGTTGCATTGCCAGCAGATCAAGTGACATGATCTTTCCCTTCTACTCATCCCTGGCAAGGCCACATTTGGAACACTGTGTCCAGTTCTGGGCTTCCTAGTACAAGAGAGATATGAGCATACTGGAGAGAGTTCAACAAAGGGCCACAAGGATGAGGAAGGGACAGTAGCACCTCACATATGAAGAAAGGCTAAGAAAGCTGGGACTGCTTAGACTGGAGAAGAGAACATTCAGAGTGGGACCTCATCAATGTACATAAACACCTAAAGGGCAGGTGCAAAGAGGACAGGCCCAGACTCTTTTCAGTGGTGCCCAGTGACACAAGGTGAAGCAATGGCTCCCTAAGCAATCTGCACATTGAACTCTGGCTGTGCAGGTCTTGATGGTTAAGACTGCAAAGCCTCAGGTATGAAAATCTGTCCCTGCTGAAGTCATTGAAAAAAATCCCAGGATTTCACACCTGGACTTTAACTGTACGTTTGGTAAAACAGAGTGATATGATGGAGTAACTCTGAGAGTTTCTTCAGCTCCAAAAGCCACAGAAAGTCAAGCACTAACAGGACAGATTTAGATGACAACTGAAAGAGAGGACTGGAACAGTGCAAATGTAATACTACTGCTGTGATGGAAGTATTGTGATACTACTCTGTGAGATGATACTGCTGCTTGTCCTTAAGAAATACTCTACGCTAAGTCTTACTCCTGCTGCCTGTTCTTTCTTTCCTTCTGACTCTCTCCTTTTCCCTTTTTTCCTCGTATTCCTGCGGATTTGTTGATGGTACCACACCAGGTATTATATCCTATCATATCCTCTCAACTCACTAATAAGCTATGATTTGTTACTTGTCTTGCATTCATAGCACTATATGTATTCTGGACTTTGTTTAAAACTTCATTAAACTCCCCATCATAAAAACTAAGAACTGTATTCTTCTGTCATTTAGCCTCATGCAATTTCCTAGGCCTTAATTTTTGGGCAGGTGAAAAGTCGGGAGATTTAAGAAGGGAGACTGACATAAGCTTCCTTTAGTTCTCTTTGCAAAAATAAAGTTGAGAATACTTTTTAGGAGTTGATCTATATGCACACCTGCATATAAATACTAAAATTTTCCTTTAAACTTAGCAAATATTTGGCAAGTATTTAGATATAGAATGTATAATTAACAGATGTTATTAAAGATGCTTTTGGAATGTGGATTTCCAATTGAAGCATAACAGTAAATATTAGGGCATAATGTTTAACAGAAAATATTGGTTCACTAGCAAACGGTTTTATAATGCTTTTGCTTTGATTATACTCTTAAGTAGCAATGTAGTAACTGACACAGTAGCGATAAAACAAAGATAGTAGAATAGCAATATTATCATGTGGATAGGGTAGAACAAAGAGTAAGAGGATTTAATGTCAAAGGTCTAAATCTAAACATCTATTTTAATGATACAGGGTTCTGATCAAAATATGTGAGACAACTATTAAAAAAATAATGAAAGAACCTTGCTGGAAGACAGCAAAAGGCCAAAGTGGCAGTCTGACAGTGAAAGTTTGCCAAGAACAACTATTGTTTAACTCCAGTTAATGAATCAAACACAATTTATTCAGGAAAATGAGGGACTCTAGTTCAAAATTACATGTTTTTATTTTTCTGGTAAAAGATTTGTCTGAGTTCCTAATACATTTGTCTGTCATTCAGGCTGGTTTCTGTTGAACACAGAGCTATAATGTGCGTGCCTATCATTGAGCTGTAGACATATTCCCCTGTTCGCTTTCCTACAGCATCAGATGAAAACTTTTTCTGGAAGGTGAACCTTCCAGGAAGGGGAGCTCTCTAAGAGAAATGTCAGTATTTTCATGCACATCAGTAATATAGTCAAAACCCCAGCAATTGCCAATGAGAATGAAAGCCAGAAGGACAATGAGTCACAACCATTTGAGATTCTTTATGCAAACACAGAATAGCCCAAGAATGTTTTTCTCTCTTTTTCTGTGTAAATTGATTATTTAGGTCACTTGGTTATTGAAACAAAATCACAGAGTTAGTTTAACAAGTGGAAGTATGAATTTAACAAATGCAAGTATGTCTTCAAACCTTAATTTTCTTATAATCAAGAAGAAAAACTATTTAATACTATAGAGAAAATAGTCATTTGGCAACATTTATATACTGTGGCATGCCAGAAAAATAAAATAGTACTACAGACACAAGGAAGAAAGTAGAATGACTAAACAGGTCTTAAAAATATTACTACATCTGGTACTAGTTTTGTAATTCTATTACTGCATCTTGTACTGCTACATCTGGTACTGCTAAATCTAGTCTTTTTTTCTTGCTCTGATGGATACAAATATCCTAGGGAACTATATCTATAGATGTTTTAGAGAGACGTATGCAAATAGTATAAAGAAAATGAAAAAATGAGTTACAGAAGTGTAATGCTTCAGCTCATGAATGACGTGCATTAAGCCAGCCTTGAGAATCTAAAAATAGTCATTTGCATTGGTAACCAAAAGAGGCCTTTTCTTTGATGTCTGTGCGTAGACGTTTTCATTCTATTTCATTCATTGTTGAGTCTTGCTTTCTCATCTAGAGGTAAAGGTAGCAAATGGAGATGTTGGCAGTTAATTGTTTTACAGCATTTCATCTTTTGTTGGAAGAAAAGATGATGTCTCCAAAGTATACTTGAATATGCCCTCCTGTTGGGAAAAGCATAAACCTCAAGAGCTTTCTTCTTTTTTTTTTTTCCCTAAAGAGTAGCAAAATATGCAGATACAAAGGATTTCTGAGAAGTACATTTGGAAAGGTGTCTATGCCAAGGATTGGGAGTTGTGAAAGGGCAGCAGTTTTTCTTGTGAGTGAGGAAATGGGTAACTGTTGAGCTCAAGGAGAAGAAAAGGGAGGTAACAGAAAATGTTGAAACCCAAATCCCAATGTTGTGCTACTGAAATCCAAAATAAAGTGGCAGATACAACTTGCATGAACTTCCATAAATGTGTTAGTGTTACTATCATTAGACTAATTCAGTTAGCATAAATAGGAATGTAGGTGAAATGCCAATGGCCAGTTTGTTTTCATCAAATGGCAATTGGAGTTTCTGTGAGTACAGTTAAATGACACAATGGTTACAATGAGGGTGGCAGCTTGAAATACTTCCAGTACTTGAGCTGTCTTACTATTCTGTATGCATCTAGAACTGTTACCCCAAAAATATCGAAAAGGTTTGCAAAAGAGCCACTGTTTCAGTAAATATGGAATGAAATTATTAGGGCTTTCTTAGAGTATTGATTAGGTGATGACTGAGTTGAGCATCTCTTCATCTCATTTCAAAAGTGTACATTCATGATCAAAGAAACTCTTATGTGTAAGTGTGATAAGTTTTAGGGGGAAGTGTTTCAGAAGGTTTTTATTTTTATACCTTCTAGATTTAATTCCCTGAAATTAAAAAAATAAAACAAACCAAAACTTTCTTTAGTCTGTACTGTGTAAAGTTTCATTTTGTGTTCTGAAATTAACATTTTAAGAGAAAGCCTGTTCTCTGTAACCTCACTGGGGCTAGTACACTGTCCACAACATATGCAGAAATTGTGTACCTGATCAGCTGATGTCTCTAAGTGAAAACTTTCTACTTAGATTGTTTACATTTGGATTCTTCTTTCTTGATTGAGACCATTAAAGAATCATCCTACAGGAAGACGGGGAAATGAAAGCTGCTTAATTGAATTGCATTGAGATGTGAAATTCTGTGTTTTCATGCATATCTCTGAAACATTATTTAAAGAAATGTAGAAATAATTTAGAAGCTAAGCCAATGCTGACATAGAATCATAGAATCAATCATAGAATCATAGAAACATAGAACAGTTTGCATTGGAAGATCATCTAGTTCCAACCCCCCTGCTGTGGGCAGGGACACCTTCCACAAGACCAGGTTGCTCAAAGCCCCATCCAATCTAATTTTGAACACATCCAGTTTTGAGGCATCCCCAACCTCCCTGGGCAACCTGTTCCAGTGACTCACCACCCTCATAGTGAAAAACGTCTTCCTTACATCTAATCTAAATCTACCCTACTCTAGTTTAAAGCCATTACCTCTTGTCCTATCACTGCAAGCCCTCGTGAAAAGTCCTCCCCAGCTTTCTTGTAGACCCCTCAGATATTGAAAGGACGCAATGAGGTTTCCCCAGAGTCTTCTCTGGGCTGAATATGCCCAACTTTCAGCCTGTCCTGCTAGGAGAGGTGTTCCAGACCTCAGGTATTCAGAGTCCCATAGGTATTCAGAGTCAATCAAACAGAGTCTTGAAATCTGCATACATTCTTAAAGATGTATTATGTTGCATAGCTTACATTAAAGGCTGTGTAATATCCTAACTGACATACATGCAATTGTATGGGTGACCTGACTGTGTTTAGGGAATATTGATCTCTTGCAAAATTTTTGCAATTGCCTGCAAAGAATCAGTCCAAATTAGTGGTCGGCATCTGGTTTTGGTTCCTTCTTGTGACAGCAGTTGCATCTTGCTTCACTCATCTCTCAGGCTGTGCTCAAAGGTCAGTAGCCCAGCTCTGCCCCTGATCCCCCAGCCCAGCCTCACCCTTTCCTTTCCTCATGGCAGGAGCAGCCCTGTCCTGTGTACACAGCAGCACCCAGTATGGGAGGATAACACATACAACCCTCCTATATAATTCCATGTGGGAGATTGAGTTAACTGCTGTCTGTGAGGCAGGTGTTCCTGATTTTTAAATCCAACCAGCTGGTATATAAGGGATTATTCAAAGACAAAAGTGGGAAGACAAAAATAAGTTTCTGAACCTCTCTCATGCTTTCTACAGCCTCCTGAAACCTCCACATTCTTTCCCAGGCCTCTCCCCATCTTCATAGCCTGGGAAGTTGCTGAGCTCTTGTAGCCCCCAGAATCCACACAGGCCTTTCCCATTGCCTCCAGCGCAGCTCCTCAAGTAACCCATGTATCTCAACCCTACCTCATCACGCACAGGTTTCTCTTGCAGCCCTCTGAGCTTTCCTACCATGCCAGATTTTCAGTGTCTGACCAAACTTCTGTTTTCCCAGTCCTAACCACTTGTATGTGAAATGCCCTTTGCCACCACCTAGTTTTGCCTACATTGTTGAGGTGCCTCAAGTCAGTTCTGAGATTAATTTTGAGATATGCAAGCCCTAAAACATGTTAATACTCAGTCTTTATCCTACCATAACTCAAGTAAATCGTTATCTCAAAGCAGCATTCATAGAACTATGAATCACTCATTTTGTTCCCAGCCACCTGAAGTTACTAGAAGCTTTTCATTCTGGTGTGTGTTGGTTCAAAAGACTGGCCGAGAGTCTCCTGTGCTTTAGATACTGAAGTCACATTAAGTCATGAACACAGTCTCCCAAGTTCCCTCACTGCTCTGTAGAGTGAGATCGGCTCCATGCAAAAAGGCTTTCTGGTGAGGAGATTCACCTTTGGAAGTTGCTTCTCTCTGCTCTCAGTCACTACTGGCCTGGCCTAGGGTCTCAGCTTATTGTCCTTTATTAGATGGTATAAAACTAGGCAATTCTGTCACTTCATATTTGGAGGAAAAAACCAGTACATAAAATGATATTTTGACTTCTATTTTTGCTTTTTAGTAACTTGTCACTCTTGCTTTCCCTATCACTTTACATGGAAGCATCTTGTACCTAGCCTTAAAATGCTTTCAGTCTACTACTTCTGTCTTTATTACTGCTCTATTATTTGTTCTGGCCCTATTAATATCTTTTTGGACTGTTCTGTGCATTTCTGTAACAATTTCTTCCAGGACTGAAATACTGTTATAAAATTAGGTGTGATATCTGAAGGGAATTGATAATTAATAAAGGCTAGGGAAATTACCCCAGAAGATTTTTAAAGTTTTCTTCAACCTGTACCATATCTGTCTTGATTATAAGAAAATAAATAACATTAAAATTAAATATGCCTGTTTGTTGAACGAACATGCCTAAACTGCACCTAACAATGTAATGTTATATCCTGTCAAGTGATGATTTACAGAACCAAAGAATCATAGAATGACTGAGGTTGGAAGACACCTCTGCATATCATTTTATCCAACCTTTTTATTCAGAGTAGAGTCAGCTGGAGCAGGTTGCTCAGGACTATGTCCAGCTAGATTTTGAATATCTCCAAGGATGGAGACTCCACAAACTCTGGGCAATTTGTGCTGGTGCTTGACTACTCTCATAGTAAAAAAGTTTTTTCTTTTGTTTAAGTGCAATTTCCCATGTTTCAGTTTCTCATTGCCCCCTTGTCACATCACTGAGGATCACTTTCTTTTTTCCTGCCATCAGGTATTTATACACATTGACAAGATCCCACCTGAAACTTATGCAGACTCAGAAGTCAGTTCTCTCTCACTCTCTGCGTGTCAGATGCTCCCAGCCCTTAATCATCTTTGTGGCCCTTTGCTGGACTCTTTGTTCCTTGACCCATTTCTCCAGCCTGTCAAGGTCCCTTTGGATGGCA
Organism: Brachypteracias leptosomus; assembly: GCA_013401335.1. Classification (NCBI taxonomy): domain Eukaryota; kingdom Metazoa; phylum Chordata; class Aves; order Coraciiformes; family Brachypteraciidae; genus Brachypteracias; species Brachypteracias leptosomus. Next base: position 28,579 of record VYZX01017746.1, read on the forward strand.
GCAGGACTCTCTTGTATATTCGCTATTCCTTCCAGTTTTGTGTCATCTGCAAGCTTTCTGAAAGTCCACACTCTGTCACACCATCCAGATCAGTAATGAAGATACTTAGGAGTTACAGACTCAGTGTAGACCCCTGAGGCACTCCAGTAGTGCCTGGCCTCCAGCTGGACTTTGTGCATCTTGTTGCAACCCTTTGAGTCCAGCATTTGAGCCAGTATTCAGTCTACCTCACTGTCCTCTTATCTAGCCCATACTTGGGGCTGAGGATGTTATGCAAGTGTCAAAAGCCTTGCTATAGTCAAAGAAAACAGCATCCACTGTTTTTTTCTTCCTCATCAAGCAAGCTAGTCACTTCATAAGTTTGGTCAGACAGGATGTCTCTCATAAATCCTTGCTGACTGCTCCCAGTCACCTTGTTATCCTTAGTGTGTTTGGAAATGACTTCCAGGTTTACATGGTCAATCACCTTCCCAGGGATTATAGTGAGTCTGACCAGCTTGTAGTTCCTTAGATCCTCCTTCTTGAATGTAGAAGTGACATTTGTTTTCTTCCAAGCCTCAAGAACTTCCTGCAAGAACCACATCTTTTCAAAGACAATCAAGAATGTCTTTGCAACACCATCAGCTAGCGCCCTCAGCACTCAGTCCCACGGATTTGTGTGTGTTCAATGTGTTTAAATGTCCCCAGACCTGATCCTCCTCCACCGAAGGGGTAAGCCTTCCTGGCTTCAGACTTTGCCTCTTGACTCAGGAATGCAGGATTGCTGAAGGCAGGTCTTACCAATAAAGACAATGGCGCAGAAGGTGTTGAGTATCTTGGGTTTTTCGTGTCATAGTGGAGGAATTATACCAGAAGCAGCAAGTGAAAACAAGTTTCCAATGCAAGGGATCAACAAAGCAGATTTAATATGACCCTCAGATATGCAGAAATTGGGGGAAAAAAACAGGACATGGGTGGATACATCTGTATCCAATACTTGTGCGAATAGTACTAGAACAAAGTACCTGTTTCTTACAGCAAAGAATTTTGAAGCACCAGATAAAAAGCTCCCGTCAGTGGTGGGGGAATTGGAGACTTATGCTCCTGAACATCTTAAACCAAGACCAGAGACTTTTCAGAATAATTATTTCTTAAGACCAAAAGGATGCTTAAGTATTAATCAAGCACAAATTACTGGGCCTACTGGTAGAAGAGTTGACCTATGCTTTTAAAAAGGTCAAAAAATCAGATACTGTAGAAGTTATTTCTGTTTAAATTCTCGGAATATTGAATGGAGATTGATTATTACTTTCTGTATGACAGTAAAGAGGAAACTAACCCCAACTGAAACTTTTAATAGCAGTTGAAGAAATAAGAAACATTTTTATGTTTGGCATATATATAACAGCACATTCTCTGTTTTTTGAAAAAAAAACAAACCTCTTCATGCAATTCTAATCATTGATGACATTTATGGTTGCATTTAGCTGTTGAGCTTGGGTGTCCGCAGTGCTTCCTGCAGTCTTGGCCCTGTGCTTGCCCGAATAGACATACGTGTAGCAGCACATTGACTCACAAAGGACTATTCACATGCACAAGTTCCCATCCAGTGGACATCAGGACACAGAGGAGAACGAATGCTGGAAAGGTGGGATTATTTTGATTTCTGTTGGGACATGGTTGAGGTTCTCTGCTTGATGTTGGAGCATTCCCAAGTCTGTGCTAGAATATACATATATTTGTTATACCTCCAAAACCTGTTTTCACATTACAAAATAAGTATTTTCTTATTGATATACAAGGATATTTTAGATAATCTCACATATTTCACTTTGCATATTGCTTCCAGATTGCTTACATTGCTCAAAAAAAAAATCTGCAAATATGTGCCCAGCTTGAAAAAATATAATTAAAAATTGCCTTGCATTACTAGGACAAAACTTTGAATTTGCAATTAGGTATCTCAGTCCCCAGCTAATGTTTTTACATTGGTGAAGACACACTGCTCCTGCTGAGATTAATATCAAGTTCCATAGAATTTTGTTAGATGTTCTGGTTTGGTGGCTACCAAAACCACAAAAAAAAACCCTTTGCAATTTAGAAAATCATAGAATTATAATGTTTTAAGCTAGAAGAGACCTCCAGAGGTCATCTGGTCCAACCTCCCTACACAAGTAGGAACATCTTCTACCTAGGTCAGGTTGCTCAGAGCCTCATCAAGCCTGACCTTGAATGACTCCAGGGACAGGGCCTCCACCGCCTCTCTGGGCAGCCCATTCCACTGATCTATCACCCTTACATTAAAGAACTTTTTTCTAATATCCAATNGATAATGTGTAGAGTACCTTTTGGATAAAATTATAGTCCCAGAAGTATTAATTTAGAATGTCTCCATCCTGACCTCACATTAAAGCAATTTTAATGCTGTAAGGATTTTTCCTGTAAAAACTCAGCATTATGGTTTGCATTCGCAAGAAATGTTAAAACTCTGACAATAACAGAACAATCAACAGATGAAACACTTGTTTAATTATTGTGTTGATCAGATCTTATTCTGTCATGGGAAGAGGAAGCTAACCAGGTCCACCTCATCCACCCTGCATTAGTGATACATTCGTTTAATATCACCACCATAAGTAGCTTATACATACACATACAATTTTCTTTCACTCACATGCTCTTTCATGTTATTCAGTTTTACACGCTTTACAAGGATAGGTGTGGTTGTTTCTTTATTTCTCTAATTCCCTTGCCGTGTTCTGTTTAAATTATTCCATTTGTAAGCATAGGCAAGTTAATACACGTACGTTAGTTTCGGCACACGTTTAACATTTATTAGTTTAGATGGTTTTTGAGATTATGAAGGAAGATGGCTGCAAAACCAAAATACTTTCCAGTCTAATTAATTTATACCCTTTCTTGTAATCAGTTTGGTTTATGTATCTTTTCTTTTGTCTGATATTCAAAAGAATGTACATCTTATTTTAAAAATAAACAGTTTATATTTCCTTCTTCATTGTGTTGCTATGAGCAAATGACATTAAGAAGCTTTTATCTTTGGTACATCATTGCATTGTTGATTACCACAGAATAAAACAGCTTTAGCTAATTCTGTGAAGATTAAGCAGACTTGAGTTCACATTATATCAGAATATCATATACTATCTATAATATTACCAGCATGTACATCTGTCATTGACATACACAGATCCAGCAGACAGAGATGTGCATTCTGAGGGTACACAGCTGTATTGGTGGCATGAGCTGCTCATGACAGGCCAAACCTTCCTGGGTTTTCCTCCACCTTGAAACGTGTTCTTGAGTTCTGGTGTGAAGAATTAAACTATACATTAGAAGAAAGAGATGGTCCTTCATATTCCAAGCTATATCCATTTTTGGTGCAACTCAGAACCAGAAATATAGTCATGTCAGCCCTGCTTATGGGCCTGACTCTGCTTCTTGAAGCTTTTTATAGAAACTTAAATCTTTGCAAGGTAAATACAAATTAGAGTTTGATCTTGTTATATAACTTTGTGGTCAGTTTTTAGAAGACTAAATGAAAATACAAAGATTAAGATAGTTGCAGAAGAGTACAATCCAGTCACATGTGTTTCTTTCTTATGATAAAATGAAAAAACAAGTTACAGGGAGATACGGTTTTTGTAATTTTCCGTTATAGCGAGCTGCAATGAAAATATCCTAATCAGAATGCTGGGAGGAAGAAAGGAAAGAAAGTATGGCTAAGTAATCAATAATATCCAGTTGGATTTATTAAACCACCTAAACAACTGGTATTAGAAAAGGGAAAAAGAAAGAAAAATGATAAATACAGAAATCAGACATTATTGACATGGATGGTGGTGTTCAAACATACAAGTAGAGATCCCTGAAGTGATTTAACAGTATTACTAGGGTATTTTATACAGTATATGGAAAATATGTTTCGTCACTTATCCATGGGTAAAAACTAAGCCTATATCTGCAGTAAATAATTTTATAACTCAGACATTTAAGGATAAGAAAGTCTTTTTTCCAGTTAAACTTACATGAACTGTATGTCTAATATACGTGTTTTGATTATCATATACTGATTTAAGTATTCAGTATGAAAATAACCTCAATAAAATATGTTGAGGCACCTGTACTGACACTGAAATTGCAGCCTTGTTCTAGAAATTATTTCTAACCTCTCATTTAAATTAATTCATGAATAATTTATTTTATCATTAAATACTTTGAAACTGACATTCATTATAGAATTCCTAGCACTGGACTTTCTCAGACTCACAGAAGCAAAACAGTGGACTCCACCAGCCTCACCAGCTGATGATCAATGGAGGCCAAAACGTTTATAATGTCAATTTACTCAATTGTTGATATTCATGGTGCTTGAATTCCTCACCTTTATCTACCATCATCTTTACTCTCCAGCTCTCCAGTCTTTCCACATCCTTTGTACTCCACCCAATGGCTTTGGGGAAGTCCTCTTTCAAGTTTTCGTTCTTCAGGGAACCACCATCCCTCTGAGGCTCTCATTATCCTAGGAAAGGAGGTTGCTACTTAGTATGGAGTACAGTGAGTCAGTCAAACTGTGTTTACGGACTTTGCAAAGATAGCATTTTTTTTCCTGTAGGACAACAGTGTGTTCAAGTCAGCCTCCTTCCTTATTTTCTCTCCTCCCAGTTCTCTCCCTTCCCATCCCCAGGGCTTGAAAGACTGATCAAGCCATATAGGCCACTACCCAAAAACATAACTATGGAGGAATTAGAGGAGGGACAACAGCAGTAAAAGAAGAATGTGAGGGAAGAACAGATAGGAAGGATATTCATAAAGGAGAGAAAATGAATAGAAGAAATAATGTAACAATACTGGATGAGAAGTAAAAGAAAATAATGCAATTTTTAAAATGCAGCAAAAAATATGGAAATATGAAAATACTTAGGCAGCAAGAAAAATGAACCAAGAAAAATAAAGCTATATCAAAAAGCCAGCTTCTAAATAATAGTTTTGTTTTCAGTGCTGGAGAAGAAATAAATACTACTTTGAGAATGTCACAGCATAAGCTAGGGGAGTGATTCACAAACACAGAGATATGAAAACAAGGAGGAAACTTGCAAAGGGTGTCCAAAGAAAAAAATAAAAGTAAAACGGAAGGTAGAGAAGTAGCTAAGGCCTTTTTAATATTAGTTCTCGCCTCCTTTGCTTACTAATGAGCCGTCCCTCCCTGAGCAGGGAGTGTTTGGCTAATGGAGTCTGAGCCCCAGGGCAGACAGGAGTGCCTCACCTCACCCAGTAGCCAGCACTACTCCCCTTTTCAGTAGTGGTATTCGTAGGCTGGAAAGAGGCTCCAGGAGTATCACAGCACATGTCCAACAAGGTGAAGAGGGGTCAACTCCATATCAAGACTCATATCCCTTTGCTCTTCCAAGCAAGAAAAAAAAAGTTGGCTTAGTGTTGGTGGTACAGCTCAAAAAGCTTTCAACACTTGGCTCCTCTGTGTGTTTAACATATGCTTCTGGAGCTTTGTTATAACTGGAATGGGGAGTCTGAGTTTTCTTCATCAACTGTGCTGCTTTCAGTTGCTATAAAACTATTGGCCTCATGGCAGTGACAGCCTTTTTGCCTCATTGGAAAGTACAAGTGAATTGAAGTTCTCTATTGGCTAACAGGGCCCCATGAAATTAGGCCAACACAGTGGTGGTGCATTATTCAGCAGTCCGACTGATTTAGTTTTAAGTAGCTTCCAGTCTGCAAGCAGGTAAGTTGACCCTGAGGAAAACAAAGTTCAGGTTAGACTTGTTGACTTGTCTACAGAAGGCAAATTCAAGGGTCTGCAGCCTGATCTGGTACATGCAGATCTTCTTCTGAATTTGGCTAAGTAAAAAACAAAACAAAACAAAAATCATTTTAAAAAGGCATGATGTTAGGTGAGTTTTCTCATATTTCTTGCTTTATCTTCATGTGAATATATTTAGTCACTTGACAGTGCCAAACTCCCCACATACCGCACACATATGGATGCAGGTGAAACTGCTGTCCCACACTTACTAGAACAGGGAAAATATATACTGGTGGCTCCCGTAAGCTTACCTTCTTTTTGAATGTGCTATACGACACCTGAACATTCCACTTTTTAACAGACAACACCTTGGCAAAATGTTATGGGTATGGTATCATTTATTCAGAGGAATTCTAAAATATGTAATTTTAAAACTCCAAGATATATTGTGTACAAATACATTTGATTGGTGAAGAGATGTTCTGAACCAATTTAAGAAAGTTGCAGCAAGTGGTATCGTTTCTGATGAGTTCAGCAAGGCAAGCTCAGTCATGCCAGTTTGGTGAGAAAGCTGAACCTCACCCAGCTGTGAGACTTTGCACTGAAACCTCAAAGCATCATGAGCAATTACTTTTGAATGTGGGCAATGATTATAGCTAAAACGGCAAAACACTTGGTATGTGTGAAAAAACAATGTGTGTGAAAAACAATGTATCTGAAGTTAGCCTAAGTGTTGTGGTTGAGTTGTTGGGTTTTTTTCCCCTGTGAGAGTCATTTCTGTGTAAATGAAACATGCCCATTCTTTGTGCAGGTGTACAAGAGGGGATGGTGGTTCCCCGTCCACTTCAGAGCCACTCTGGTTGTCCCTGCCTGGGGTGGTAGTGGAGGGCCAGCACAGCTTGCGGTGATGGAGCCTAACACAACTGTGGTGCAAGAACAGCACTGACTGCTTTCAAGAGATCCTGCTTACATGTAAACACAGTCTGCACCACTAACAGTTTTAAGAGCTAGCCTTCTACAAAAGCAGTAAGAAGGCAGATCCACCAGGTTTCCCTGTTTGCAAGGCTGACTCTGATGTGGTTCAGTGGTAAAGCAGTCCTCCAGAAAAAAGATGAAACTTCCAGTGCTGGTGTTTATGGCACTTAGAAGTAATGTTTAGTAGAGACTTCCTGCAAATGCAGAGTAATGTGACAAAAGCAGATCTTTGAGGGCTGCCGCATTTCCAGTGATTAATGATTTCACTTGAGTTATTACCTACCATGACCAGTTAAGTCTTTCTTTCAAGGTGCAGCTAAAATATTTGTGGGAAATTTCAAAATGCTTGTAATATACTTGGCTCATGTCCAAGGCAATCGTGTAAGTACATCAGAGAAATGCTTCCAGGTCAGCATCAATAAAGTAATGCTAGTAAGAAAAATAAGAGCAGAGTAGTTAGGATTTTGACTTCTGTAGTTACGAACAATGGACGGGACTAAAAAACCTGGCTCAATGCATACTTAATTTACACAACTCTCCCAATTTTTGCTTCTTTGGGTCATCTTTCATATCTTTGGGTCATCATCTTTTCTTTCTTGTTCTCTGTGTCAAAAACTAATAAGTTCCGTATATTTGTAATAACGTATATTCATTAAGGCTTAAAATAAATTAATTCCTGTGAAACGTGGAACTGCTCAGTGTAGGCCCATTTCAATGCCTTACTAACATGAGCAGTATCACCTATCACCACGTTATCACAAACAAGATAAAATCACAACTAGCAGGCTCCAGTTATACATAAAAATCTCAAATGTCACTTCAAAAGAAGAAACTATTTCCATGGGTTTAGTTGCAGTAAGAAGGTGAATGCAAATGCTTAAAGATCAGAATTATAATAAAAACCCCATTAGAAAACAACTCATTTATTTCTTTTTTCCACCAGTGCCATTATTTTAAAGCGCTGCTGCTATGCAGTGATATGTTTCAGTGCAAAAACTAGACTTTCCAGTATTGATTTTTGGGTGAAGTCTTCATTGCTCAGTATATATATATGTTCCATTAGGTATCATTATAGTATTTATGCATCTTTTGACACTTTGGCTTAAATATAAATAGTTCCTTCTTGTATTAAATTATGAAATACCTTTCAGTGAAAGGAAAAATTACATATCCATGTTAGCATATGTATAGAATGCTAATAGTTACAATCTGACATTGAACAGAAAATATACCAATTACATATTCACATCAGATATACCACAATCACTTGCCTTTCAACCACTACCTCTTCGTCAGCTTCCTTTCTGTCAACTCTTCATCACTGAATAGCTTTCTATTGCAACAAAAGTGGAAAAAAAATTTCTCCTGACAAAATATTTTAACTTTACTTTCCCCCAAATTAACTCTACACAAGTATAACTATTTGTATGTAGTAATTTGGAAGTGTTCAGTATTAGAAGAGTGTATTTATGCTGTCAGTAGAGTAATAAAGCAAATTAAATACATTTGGTAAGTCTTTTTCCAAAAAAGAAGAGTCAATATTATTTTTCTTGCTACTGTCTATTATCATATCTACATAATTTTTAAATTGTTTATATTGTAATTATGGTATTAAGGACTATACCTGCACAGAAGTATGTCTGCTATAATATTTCATGACTAAGGGGATGATGAGAAAGAGCACATGAGTTTCTCTATGTTATTTCAACACATAATACAAACTTTTAATTTATTTTTTATTATATTGCTAGGTAATTCAGTATCAGCTTTCTCCAAATACCTTTTGTTAGTTTGTAAATTAAGTGACTTCCCTTTAATATTCTGAAAATACTAGTGTCTTGAAAATAATTTATGAGTACTAAATTATTACTTTTACATGCCCTTAGGAGAGCTTTCTATTTTATTTTATTCTACAGAATAAAATAAAAACTAAAAAAAAAAACCCAACAACAAAACACTATTTCTTATATTCAGTACTTTCTCAATAAATAAAATAATAAATAATAATGAATTATTATTATTAATATTAGACACTCCATCACCAGTTCAAAACATTCAATAGAATCTATAGCTAAAGTTGATGACTATGTAATAAATTTCAGAAGTATACACTTTCTGAAGTCACACTGTAACTTTCAAGGGTAATATACACCTTTAATTTTCACAAGATAAAGTTTTTTCAGTTTTGTATCAAAGATATTAAAAGAATTTGCCATGGAGTGCTTGAAACATTAATGTTGACCTTTAACATACCTAAAGACAAAAGACTTCCAAAATATCAAATTTTGCTAGCCTAAATTTGGTAGATGAACATTGAGCTGCTTCTTTTCCAGAGGTGCCTGGGCCCACCATGCAAGCTGAACTTGGCAGCAGCCAGGTTAACAGCCCCATGGCACACCCAAGCAGGGCTGACCACAGTGCTCACAGCAGAAGACCAAGACAAGCAGGCATACTCAACTAAAATAATAGTAGAGAACCCTAAATTAGCAGAATTAAGGCCACTTTTTTTTTTTTTTTTTTTTTTTTTTTTTTTTTTTTTCCATTTCCTCTGCAACTGCCCTAAATATCAGGTTAATTGGGGTGGAGCCACTTTTCCTATTGTGGCTGGGCCCTACTTGGGCAAGAACACGCAATGTAAGGAATCAAGAAGGAGCTTAGTGGTTAAAGCACTGAGTGTCCTAGTCCTAATAGCCAGCACCTTCTGTGCTTTTAATTTACAGATTATTTGACACTAACATATTTCAAATAGCAGTTATGGGCTTGATGCAGATTACAGAGCTTGACCTTTGTGGGATAATAGTCCCTTCTGATCTTAAATTCTATGATAGGTTTGATTGAGTCATACTCCTAAATTCATAGAACTTTTGGTTTTTTTATTAACAAGATGAAAATGTAGTGCAATAATTCATGTTTTAATTTAACAACCCTTGTTGCTGGGACTGCACTTGATTTAAGTGGGTCTGTGATCAAAGATTAATTGCTGCTCTCTTCCTATTTACTTGGAGTCTTAAACTGCAGTGTAAATAAATTGAAATTGCAAAGGAGTTTGAGGAAATTTTTCCTGTGGTCAACAAATGTGCCATTTCTAATATATTTCTGTTTTGAAAGAAATGTGTACAGCAACTGGGCTTATGTAGTGAATCTATCACTGCAAGACATTTTTAGCTAATATTGATATCCTTAAAATCTTCATGGAGTAAAAAAAGTCTTATAAGAGGTTTGGGTGTTTTTGTGATAAAGTATAAAAGAAGTTCATTAAAGTTTTGGAGAACTGAGATTTCTTCAGTATTCTGTGGGTTTATTGTTGAGGGGGAGCGAAGACTTTATGTAAAAGACCTAATGTGAAAAAGTATGCTTTTTATTGGCTAATAAGAAACTAAGTTCTATAATTACATGCTTATACTTACTACCTTCTTGCCTTTAAAGTTTGTTCCAGCATCCAGTGAATAGTTAACAAGAATCTCAGTAAGTGGAATCTGTTTTCTTGCAAGGAACCAGCCCTGTGGTATGGAAATAAGTTTGTTATTGATGTTTCACACAGGCTGCAAGCCTGCACACATACAAGTTCATGAATAGTCCATTTTATAATTTACACTTTTTGTATATTATATAACATTAATATTAATGTCATTTAAATTCAAGCACCCTCTTGTCCTCTAGCTTTGAAAGCGTTTCTTCACATGCTGAACTGTAAGTCACTGAGATTGCTAGTAGTTGTTATGCACATCATTGAATGTTTTCAAGATTAGGATAATTTTTCGGTTAGGAAATTCATAAAGATTAATTTACATATTCTTAACAAATATTCCTATATTGTAAAACATACAAAGCTGCATAAGATATCAACAGAACATGTGTATGTTGTGACAGAGAGAGTCCGTGCTGAAATACGTGCCTTTCTCATTATCACCTGAATCAAAAAACAAGTAGTGATGAAAAAAAATGTGAGCTTTGGAACATACAACCAGTGTCCCTGAAGTTCACAGAGGGCCTGGTGAATTTTGAAAATACTTGTATTTAACGTTCATACGAATGATGATAACAAAAGTTAAGAAATGAGAAATATTCTGATGTGCCTTGAAATTAGGCATCCACAACTCTAGGCTTTGTCTCTTTCTTTGTATTTCTTTTCTCACTCTTAGAGAAATATGAATATTTGAAGAAGTTTATGGGTATCTTCCATGTTATAGTCACTTGTAAGCTAGAGATTACATGCAAGAAGTTATCAGCATTAATAGGTTTTCAGTTTAAAAATAGGCAAGCGGTTAAACTTTCAATGTAATACTGGGAGGAGTCTTTCCTCAATAATCTAGCTGCCTTATAGGCAAAAGCTTTAGAAAACTAGTGTCACCTCACCTGAGTATTGTAAATTAAGCACATAGTTTTACTGTAAATGCAGACCAGGTCATTGGAGCTGTTGTGCAACAGCGCAAAACTTAGAACATCCTTTTATGTAAGGACAAATGGGAAAATTTGTCATTGGAAAATGATTTCTTTCTACCCCATTAACCCACACTTGTATTAAGTTGAAACACTGGAGTTCAGAAACAGAAGTAAGATTACAGTTATATTCTTGTTCTTTGTAACGTTTTTCTGGTGTATACTCGGTTGTAAGTAAACCATTATTAGTAGACTTAAATGTGTATCTTTTTCCAAAAAGGACATCTATTATTATACAAAAGTAGTCTCATACGCCTCCTGATCCCTGCATGATAGGAAGTAGAAATGGCCTTTGGGTTCCTTGCTCACCACAGAAGGGAGGGAATGTACATGTCCAGTACTGAAATCAGGGGACTATACATAGAATGTTGCAAGTCTTTGGGATGACAGTTTCTGGGAGATGGTGATTCCAGTCATGAGACAGAGCCACAGACATGTATCTGCCCTGACCCCTGGGAAAATGTCAGTTACATTCTGTCTTTGAAACAATGTTGAAGAAGTTATTTCTCATTTCTTATTAAGCAATATTACATACTAAACATTTAAATGTATGTCATTGTATTGTGTAGCTGTATTTCAGGGTCCTCTTAAAAGGAGGTTGTGGTAAGGCTGGTGTTATCCGAGTAACTAACGACAGGACAAGAGGTAATGGCCTCAAGTTGCGCCAGGGGAGGTTTAGATTGGATACTAGGAAGAAGTTCTTTACTGAAAGAGTGGTCAGGCATTGGAAGAGGCTGCCCAGGGAGGTGGTGGAGTCACCATCTCTGGAGATGTTCAAAAAACGAGTAGATGTGGCACTTCAGGACATGGTCTAGGGGTCACGGAGACATTGAGTTGAAGGTTGGATGATTATTGTCCATCTCAGCAGGTGTACAGCAATTGGCTATGTTTAAAAAGAACACCTTGGAGAAAGGTGCCCTGTACTTGAAAAAGGCAACTCCACCTGTGACCCTCATGAAAATAAGTATCTTTATTGCATATTCCCACTACAACTGTTTATCTTGGCAAGTAAAAAAGTATTGTAACAGCAGTCTATACTAGTCCATTTACATTAACACTCACATATGCACATCAACATAGCCGTGCACACTGAACTTTCTTGCACATATGCAACAGAGTAGTTAGAAATTGGTATATGAAGGTATGCCTGTTACATTATACATCAACATATATATTAGGACTTTCAAAAAGCAGGTGTAGTTTGTGGCACATCTACAAGGATTTCTGAATGTCCACTTAATCCAAAGTGTTACAAATCCTTATGAGAAGGGCACAATGGTTTTAAATAACTTTTAGCCAATGATTACTTCAGATTGCCAGAAAAACAATCTTTTACATTTGGAATCTTAAGGATAATAAATGAAGACTTTTTCTTTCTTTTTCACTGTTGTTCTACAGGCCAAGTCTGATAGATATTCAATAAGAATTTTGTCTAAGAAAGAGATACAAGTAAAATCCCAGGATTTGCCTTATTTCTTGATTTTGTGGTTAATGGTTGATTTGCATGTAAATTCTCCCAGTCATATATTTAGCTGTAGTTAAGTGTGCAATTCTGTTTCATCTGGAACTGGGATTTTTCAAGGTAAATAGGATTGTGACATTAAATTCAGAAAACATAATCCATTCTTTTAATCACAGTAAAAATGGCTATTAAAGTTTTAGACTAAAAAGCGTATCATCTCATCTGCCTGAAAGTGTACAATTGCCTGTCTCCTTTCCCTCACCTCTCTCTCATTCCCCATTTCCACAATGATTTTGTTACACTTCTTACTTCTTCATATGACCTCTGGTATGATCAGTGCTCGATGCCCTTGGAGGTGTAAGTCTGTAAGCAGTAGACTCATAGCCATTCTCTTTTTTTAATGCATTTAACCTGGCACCAATGGAAATCAGATACAAGACAATCTAAAGTCTAAACTATTCTAGGAGACATCTTCTGCCCCTAAATTGGTGGGGAAAGATTGCTTTTCATATTGTAGTCTGTCAGCAGACTTCTGCTTTGTCCAGGACATGCTTTGTGGGGATCTCTTGGAGGCTGGCAGGGAGACAGTCTTCTCATTGAAGTTTACTATGTTCTTTTTGAAGTCAGGAAGAGTTTGCCAGATACCTTCTCTAGTGCAGGACCAGAGCTCTGTACCAGCTCAGAGTAATCACGCCACATATTTCAGTGAGACTAATTATAGCACAAATAAGCTGTTGGGGAATGCTCTTGTGATATCTCAGAATACAATTCTGTATCATTCCCCCAAAGGGATTTTGTGCCAAAGGTCTGATCTAGTTATAACCGAGCTCGTTAATCAAATAAGACCACATCAATACTTTTATTTTGTAAAAATGAAGGCAGCAGCCACACCTTCCCCTGGGTAACAGTGCATGTCCTAAAAAAGCCTCCATCTCAGGGAACAGGCTGTCAGGTGAAATCTTCACATGATTCACGTGCTCTTGCAATTGGATTATTCATTGTAGGTGTAGACACTGTAGAGAAGCTTGCCTTGCCTCTCGCTTCTGCAAGACCAGATTTTGAAATGGTAATAGTAGTATGTACATGCCAGAAATATTTTATCAGATATTTCAGATTTATGGGGAAATTTCATCTATTGTAGTGTTTCCTAATTGTGTCTAGTACTTTAAAGCTTTTGATCTTTTTATTTCATATAAAGGTTCAGAAAAATAATTAGTAAACCACTGTACGGTTTCAAATATTACATCTGCAAACTCTCATAAACTCTACTAAAAGGAACAACAGACAAAGCAAGATCAGTGACTCCTGTATTACTTTATTTATCTCTCACAGATCCAGTTTTATTCACTGATCAATAAAGTTTACCTGGACCTACTCACATAAAATTACCAACATATGTTTTCCTGTCAATTATGAAAGACAATTTTGGACCAAACACAAACTTTTTACAATATATACATAAGATCAAGAATGATACATGCTTTGGAAAAACTGTCATAAAATTCCCATTTAAATAGCAATCTTGTTTCCCAGTTGGTAACTGTGATGTCACTACTCACTAATCAGTAGAAGTAAACAACTTGGTAAACAGTCTGTGTAAACAACTTCTTTTCAAGAAAACATACTTTCTGGGAACACAGCTTATTTAAGATACAAATCCTTTTTGAAAATCTTGATTATACATTTTCTTATTAAAGTAAGACTATTAAAGCATCTTTAAGTCATGCACATTGTAGTGTAAAAATAATAGGTGAGTTTACTTCTAATTCATATGATTCTAGCCATTTTCAAGGGAAGGTGAGGGAATATTCTCTAAGTATTAAAATATTTGCTAGCTTCTATCTCCAATTTTCTTAATGCTTTCAACATCAGAGTTTACAATCCTAATTCCACATCTCTCAGCCATGGAGGCATGCCCTTATTCCTTTGGCTTTATGAAGAAGCTTCACAGTTAGCTTCAGACACAAATACAAATTGTATTTCATAAGTACCCTTAAAAAAGCATAGTAGGACAACTTTCCTTAAAAAGATTTCTGATATACCTTATGTTATTGTCATCATTTTCCAGGCATAGGTTGCTTTTCGAGTTTTATATTTATAGACACACACATATTCGTCCCAAAACTAAACTCAGCTTTCCAACATTGTTACAGAATTGCACTGAGAAAAAAAGTGGTACCAGAAATCTCAATGTTTCTTCATGTCACACTGCCAACAGCCCACTGTCTCTCTGTCCCTCATCTTCCTCCCAGATTGCAGGGGTTTGTGTTCACCTTCTATCCCAGCCCACTGTGCCTCCTGACCCCAGCGCCCCTGAAAATTCACCCCGAGGTCCCCATTTTGGCTGGAATCCTCTCTAGTGAGCCAGAAAAGAGGTGACAGAAAGTGATGCCATCTCCTGGCTTTCTCCTATAGTAATTTTTCCTCTTTCCCTGGGTCACTGTGATGGAAATTGTGCATTTCTCTCCCTGCTCGCTGGATGTGTTTAAGAAAAAGGCTCAGTGTGGAAAAAACACGGGTTTGTGAGAAAGTCCTCGAAATGAGGGCTCATTGTGCTCAGCTTTCTGCTTTGCCAGAGGGAGCCCAGCGCTGCAGGGCTTATTTGGGCCTGATGGGATGGACCCCAACTATGGAGGCTTGGTGTGTTTCCATTATCAAAGAAACAGTCCCTCTTTCAGCCTTGGATAATTAAGAGAGAGTCTTTCCAGGATCACATGAAACATATTATTTATACATAAGTATGAAATCAGAGTTCAGGCTGTGTTAAAAAGTGACTGGGAGAAACAGAATGTGCAGACAAGCGTGTTTCTTGGCATGGGAGCTGAGCTCCTGTGAAGGTGGTGCTTTCGTTGGTGAGTTTTATTTTTATTAATCGCATAAATGGGAAATAGGTTTGAGTCCTGTTTAACTGTTTTAAAAACAGTTTGTGTGGTTAAACTAAATATAGATAATGCTTGATTATTTGCTTTTATGGCTACTTTGTCAATGAGAGAGTGATTTGTTGGTCCATTTGCTCTTGCATTTCTACTACAGGCTTGCAGAAACAGCTTCAGTTCTTAAGGGAGAGACCCAGGCTGGATCAGAGTGCAATAAGGGTGCTTAAGGCCACTTGTCAGAACTGGGGTGTATGCTGCAGCTGTGCTTGCTCTTCCTTAGCCTTGTGTTTGAAGCACCATCTCTGTCAGGTCCATAGATTTGCAGGGTCGTGCTCTGGGGCTGTCTTGGCTTGTTCGGTTTGCTCAAAGGAAGAGACTGTACTTGTCATTTGGCAATGTGGGCATTGTTTGTCTTCATTCCCAGAGCCATTAATTGAATCCTGTAATTTTTTTCAACATTTCTTCTTCACTTTTCATCCTCTTTTTATTTTTTTCTGATATGATTTGAAAAGCCAACACAGTTCCTTTTGAAATCTGTAAAAAAAATTAATAATTTGCATTCCACAATTCATTTTTTCCTACAGACACAGTATATTGTGGGAAATGCAAATGTTTAGTAGGTTATATTCCCTTTCTTTCATTGGCCACAACATGAAGTAAACACATTTCTTCTGTGTCTTTGTGTATCCTCTGAAGTACAGAGAGTGAGTGATGTGCTGTTGGTCATTCTCAATTATTTCTTTATTGTTTTGTTTCTCACTAGAATACCAAACTATAACAAAGAATAAATCCCTACAATTAGAGCTGAAATATCAGTTTTCCAACTGTGGTCAGAGTGGCACCAGAGAAGAACAATTTATTAAGTGTCTTTGTAATTTTTACTTTTTTTTCTTCTGTTTTCATGGATTATTTTCTGTATCCTTCTCTTCTGTATCCTCTTGAAGACAGCTGTGTTAAAATGCATAATTTAACAGGTTGCTACTTGCTTTCACGCTACTAACTTCATCTCAGTCATTACAGTTTTTTTAAGGGTTAAGCTTTACAGTGACAACCAGTTACGATTTACAGTTGTGTTATTTCATAGCTTATTTCTTTCAACGTATCTAAGGAAACCAATAAAATACTGAAAATCAAAAGCTAAGATTGCAAGTGTATCTTGTAATCTAATACACTATGCAGCATTGTAACCCATCACCCAACTTGTAAATGTAACTCATTAACATGATAGGCATGTGCTTCTGCATGCATTTGTTCCATTTCTCACGTTTCCAACAAAATCCATTTCAGGAGATTGATTATTATAGTTCAGTATTTCTCTTAACTGAGGGGTTTCTTTTCTTAATATCTCTGTACACCTTTAAAATTAACCTAAATGACTCAATTCATCATATAAAATTAGTTTGCTAATAAAAAATTAAAAAGTGAGATGGTACCGTCAAACTAGCAAGCTGTACATTTTCCTTCTGATGTTACACAACACTTTTGGCACTGACTCACCTGACATGTTTGTTGCTGCTACTGCAAGTATCTTGCAGATTATCTGAAAAAAAAAAAAAGAAAGAAAATCAGAATCAATTGCTAATGCTGAGAAGGTAGGAGATTATAGTCAGAAAAAAAATCACAGGTTTAGGGAAGTTTTTAAATAGATTTCTTACACAGGGTTATAAAGCAAAGGTCTAAAACACCACTCTAAAGTAAAGCCACAACTGTCATGATGGAAAAAACAAGAATTGTGATCAGCATTATATTTTGAGGTAAAAAAAAGTGATTTATAGATGCTGTATAAGCTATCAGTGCTTTAAATGTATAGTAACAAATTCTGGCTGCCACAGCAGACAACACATGGCTGTGCCTTTCACATGTCTGGGTGGCCTTGGGAGCACGTGTAGTTTTGCAGAACCCTGTGTCTGAGCTGTTGAGATCTTCTGTGACAAAACCCAACTAATGCCTGAAGCATCCCATGGACCTTAGAAAGAGTGTATGTTCTGTACGCTTTCCAGTGCGCCATGCTGGCCACCAGACACACCCTACCCCTTCTAAGTAGGGACAGAGAATGATTACACAGAGTAAGGAGAGCTAAGACAAGGGCTAGGGACTGTGCAAGCCCCATTGCACATTTTTTGATGAAATAGCTTGTTTACAACTGCCCTGCAATTTTAGTCTTTCATTTCTGTGAAAGTGTGGTTTCTCTGCAACTACCCCAATTTGATCTGCAGGTTGTAAATAGAAATGGTTAAATTAGAGAAAATTAAAACTCTAATCGTGCAATCCTTACAAGTTTGTAGCATGGCAAAAGCTATAAACTCAGCAACTAATTTGCCAGCCCAGTTGCAAGCAAAAAGGCAAGACATTTAGGTTACAGGAAAATAATTGGGTTTAGATATGAAGTGCTTCACATGCACAACAATCTTCATCTCCTGTATTTGTGAAAGTCAGTGGCCTCCCCAAACCTCCTAACCATTCAGAATTCAAAGTTCCTTCAGAATACAATTTTGAAGAAATTTTGCGTGACTATTTCTTCTTAGAACAAGTTTGCAACACCTGTGAGTCAAGCGAGCTTTGAATCTCCTATCCCACCTCCTTCAGCTAACCTTTTCGACCTCCCCTGTCTCTTTGCATCTACTCCTGTGCCTAATCCTTAAATTGTTAGTGTTGCGGTTGTTCAAAATAGCCTCCAAATTTCTCAGGGCGGGAACCTTGTCTAAATTTGTATTTGTAAAGCACCATCCACACACTCTGCACCTGGGGCACTGTATGAACAGTAAGTGATCATGAATCTTCTTAGTGAATAACAGATGTCTCTAAAACTCCTTTTCAGTGTACTCATTTGAAAAAGACCCAGCTTCTAAAGTTTACAATAAAACATGATTTGAACATAAACATTACTGATACTAAAGATATTTAAATGTTATTTCTTTTATCAATAAGAAGTGTAATTCAAATTTAGTAACTGCAAGCAGACTTCATTATAATTATCATTTATCTTTCAAAAGCATTTATTTTTCTAATTGTGTTACTGCTGCCATAAAGTAAAGAGGTATTGTAATAAAAATGTCATATTTTTAAACACAATTTGAACTTCAAAACGACAAGGAGATATGTTAATCAACTGCTTTGCCTGGGCCTACAGAAAAAGAAATAAACACCTACCGTTGTTGGTTGTATACCCTTATAACTCCACAAAATTTCAATGCAATTACTCTTGATTTGCACTCTGCTGTAAGAAACGAGCATGTCACGTTTTCCCTCAGGAAATCGCTGCACCTGAGATTGCTGTAGGCTGTATGAGCTTGCTAGGAATGTGCCACTGTATACCTGCCTTGTTAATATATACTTCTCTGGATCCGTTATTGGCCACTGTCAGAGACAGGGAGTTGGGCCAGTTGTGGTTTGATTTGGTATGCTTGTTTTTACAGCCTTAGATATCTGTGGAGGACTTAAGCTCATCCTCTAAAAGGCAGACCAAACAAGTAAAATTAAGGCAATGCAACTATTGTTTAATAATCATTCCTGATGCTTTTGCAAGAACCTACATGATTTAGAAGACTTGTTTCCATAGACAAAAGCCTCTTTCAGCCTTATCTGACCTACAGCAAACCTCATTGGATTTGATTCTAATCTCGCCCAGTTTGCAAGTGAGAAGCAAACTTCATGGAAATGAATGGAATGTCATAAAACTGGATTTTAAATTAGAATTGGGCTAATAACACTGTTTCAGAGGATTGTAACACAACTGACTTCAAAGAACTCTCTATGACCTGAATGTGAAGATAAGGGGAACTTAGTTTATTGACTTAATTTAAGGTTTTAGCTTGAAATTACTCTGAATTTAGCATTTTATTCTTAATTCTAATTCAGATTTTAGAACAACCTAATTACATTCCTATAAAGATGTGCAAAATATGATGAAAAGCACAAAGGTGGATTCAACATGCAAATGCTGAGGGAAAGCCAAGTTTCTCCAGCACCGTTAAAAGGAATAGATCTTGTATTTCAAGGGATTTACCAGATCGTACAGAGCTCGGCAAAGTTTATGTAGCATTGGTGAACATCTGCTATCAGCTATATTCTGGGGACAATGGGGCTGCCAGAGCTCAATTTCCACCTTGTCCTGAGGCCTTCTTATGCGTATATATGCCCCACCTACAAATGTGCCTAACTAAAAGGCTAGTACTTATGAGTGACGTTCAGTCAGCATTTTCACACGATTAACTTGCCAATTAAAAATGGGCTTGGTACTGAGTTTAGAAGTTGACTTAGATACTCCTAGCTTGGGCAGAGAGTTGCTTTCAGGCAGGGTGAGGCCAAGTCTGATTTTGTAGATGTCACGCCTGCTTGTAGAGAGACGCCATGACTCGCCGGGAGCTGGCGTGTCCCTGGCTGGAGCACTCCATCCCTTCGGCCCTTTTCCCTGGATCGCAGCCAGAGGCACAAGCGCTGCTGTGAGATAGGAGTGTGACCTCCAGCCAGCCAGTGTCTGCAACTTCACCCAGTGCCTCTTCTTTGTTTACTGTGGTTTCTTTCACATCCTCAGTATTACTGCCATACTTTGGCAAGCTCTACTGCATACAATGGTCTCAGAAAAAAATAATTTCCGTCATCTGTTCAAATTCTTTAAAATAATTACTCTGGGCATAGCCTAATTACATGTTGTTTCCACTGTAAGAGGAAAACTATATGTGTCTGGAATCTGATGACTGTAGAGTGAAAGAAAGAAGATTTACAATGTTTTCAATGTATTATTTATATATATTTTATTATAAGAGAGAAGAAAGAAGATACCACAAGGATGCCTTTCCCCTAGGTTATGTACAGACAGAACAAAACTACAGCTATTTTTCTTTGGAAATGTACTTCTGGGTTTGGTGGTTTTTTGAGAGGAAAATGCTTAGCTTGGAGACCAAAACCCTGAAAATATCTAGAAAACAATAAATTGTTCAGATGTAGTGTCACACATGGAAAATGCACATTTCAACCTGGAAACAAATTGGTTATTGAATGTACATAGTAATGCATATGTATGTGACATTATTCAATTTGTGCAAATAATTGTAATAACTGTCAATACAAATTAGATGTTTGTCATTTACACATATTATGTCTGATATTTTGCTTATGTATTTACAAATTAACATATGACATGTTGTGACATAAGGGGTTACCTCCTTGACTTCCTCATGTAATAAACACAAAATGTTTGGATAATCAGAAAACAGAGCTTGATTATTTTAAACAATTGCAACAATTACTTTTGGTCTGTACTAATATTCTGAATTAGTCTGAATAATAATGAAGAAAATTATATTTCCCTATCACTGTCCAAATCAAATAGCAATACAAGTTCTCCCAGTGGCATTCATGTAGATATCACTTGTCAACACCTCCTACACTTTGTGATCACTTCAAGGGCCTTATCTTCTGTACAAGATGAAACTTGATTCATTTACATTTTTCCGTTTCAAAGCAACAAGTAGTAAAAGCCAGAAACTCTTTGAGACCTACTTTTTCACATGTTCCTGTCACTGTCACTTATATTAGACATAGTAGTCATATTTTCCAAAGGAAACTGAAGGAATTCCCCACAGATTTGTCTCTGACCATTGCTTTGCTCTGACCTTTGTCTCACTACCTTTGCTTTGTTTAGCAACAAGCTCTAGAGCTTTTCAGTGGAGGTATTACGGTTTTTATGGTGTTATAGCATCTTCTGGATTATTAGTGCTTCTGTAATATAAAAAACCAATAACAGAGAATAAAATGTCAGCAGATATATTCTATTAACTATTCCAACCAGTAAATTTCTTGCTCTCATAGTCTATTTTTTTTCTCCAAAGAGTTGTTACTCTTAATGAAACTGTGGAAAAGGCCCATACCATTGAACATTAAAGTACTTCTGTCTCTTAAGGAAATGATATTTATCTTTTGTTTAAATAGGATTTTCATTTTACATATCCTGTCTGAATATTTATTTGCCATTTTAAAATAATGCAGATAATTCATGGGGACAGAGAATAGCAGCAAATAACATTCAGTGTCAATTCATACAGATTAACGTGTAGACAGAAACAAAAATTTTAAAAGTATATGTAAACCTGAAGTGATGTGGTAGGCATCCTGCATACCAGACTTGCCTCATGCTTCAAAGCTTTTAGTTTTAAAACAATTAAAATAGGAACCTTAGTCTTGTAAACAATCCTACACTAGCTACGCGCAATTGGTCTTTCCAAAGGAGCACCAGTTGTACTCCTTCCACATATAACAAGTGTGGGTTTAAGATCAGACAAACTTGGATGCTGCTAACTTTTGTTTTGAAAATACTTGAGTAGGCCTGAAAATCAATAGTAAAGGGGAAAAATAAATCACAGTGAATTTAAGGTAATACAAGATAACAGTGATATACTATATGGGTAAGAATTAGAGAACAAGGCAACAAAGGGAACCTTGTGTTTGGTGTCTACTACAGGCCACCTGATCAAGGAGAACCTCTTGATGAAGCCTTCTTACCCTAGCTACAGGAGGCTTGGTACTGCAGACTCTTGTCCTGTTGGGGGACTTTAAGCACCCCAACATCTGCTGGAAAAGCAGCACAGTGAGCTGTAAGAAATCCAGGAGACTCCTGGAATGCATGTAGGATAGCTTCTTATGCCAGGTAATAGCTAGCCCTTCCAGAGGGGATGCAATGCTGGATCTGATGGTCAGCAACGCAAGCGAGCTAATTGGTAACGTCAAGTTTGGAAGCAGCCTGAGCTGCAGTGACTGGTGTAGGTCACAGTCCTGAGGGGTAAGGGTCAAGCAAGGAGTAAAATCAGAATCCTGTATTATAGGAAAGCAAAATTCCATCTGTTCAAGGAGATAGCCAATAGAATCCCCTGGGAAACTGAGGGGAACTACCGACCTGTCACCTCACCTCTGTGTCTGGGAAGATCATGGAACAAATCCTCCTAGAAGCCATGCTAAGGCACATGGAGGACAGGAACGTGATTGGAGACATCCAGTATGTCTTCACCAAGGGCAAGGCCTGCCTGACCAACCTAGTGTCCTTCTGTGATGGAGTGACTACATCAGTGGACAAGAGAAGAGCTGCAGACATCATCTATCTGGACTTCTGTAAGGTCTTTGACACAGTCCCCCACAACATCCTTCTCTCTAGATTGGAGAGATATGGGTTTCATGAGTGGACTGTTCAGTGGATAAGGAATTGGTTGAATGGTCACATCCAGATGGTAATGGTCAATGGCTCAATGTTCAGATGGAGATCCGTGACGAGTGGTGTCCATCAGGAGTCCATACTGGGACCAGTGCTGTTTAATATCTTCATCAATGACATAGTGGGATTGAGTGCACCCTCAGTAAGTTTGCAGAGGACACCATACTGTGTGGTGCAGTTGACATGTCTGAGGGACAGGATGCCATCCATATGGACCTGGACAAGCTTGAAAAGTGGGCCCATGTGAATCTCATGAGGTTCAACAAGGCCAAGTGCAAGGTCCTGCACCTGGACTGGGGCAATCCCCAGTATCAAAACAGACTGGGTGATGAAGGGATTGAGAGCAGCCCTGCAAAGAAAGACTTGGGAATACTGGTGGATGAATACTGAACATGAGCCAGTAATGTGCACTTGCAGTCCAGAAAACCAGTTGTATCCTGGGCTGCACCAAAACAAGCGTGACGAGCAGCTCAAGGGAGGTGATTCTGTGCCTCTACTCCACCATTATGAGACCCCACCTGGAGTACTGTGTCCAGCTTTGGAGTCCTTAGCACAAGAAAGACATGAACCTGTTGAAATGGACGCAGAAGAGGGCCGTGAAGATGATCAGTGGGCTGGAACACCTCTCCTGTGAAGGAAGGTTGAGAGAATTGGAGTTGTTCAGCATGGAGAAGAGAAGGCTCTGAGGAGATCTTATTGCAGCCCTTCAACATTTAAATGGGTCTTATATGAAAGATGGGGACAATTCTTTTAGCAGGGCCTTTGCTAAAGATATAAAGAAGACATTTTTTACGATGAAGGTGGTGGGAAACACTGGCCCAGGTTGCATAGAGAGGTTGTAGATGCCCCATCCATGAAGACGTTCAAGGTCAGATTGGATGGGGATCTGAGCAACCTGATCTATTTAAAGATGTCCCTGCTCATTGCAGGGGAGCTGGACTTGATAACTTTTAAAGGTCCTTTTCAAACCAAACCATTCTATGAATCTATGATAAATAACCTGATAAAACTATTGAATTCTTTTTGTAAGAGCTGAAGAGTGCCACAGATTTAATAAGGACTTAGGATTTGCTTGACAATCAAAAGGCTGGCACATTCAAACAAATCTTTGTTGTCATCGTCTCCAGTCTGACTAAAGGGTGATAAAATGATTATCCCAGAGCTGACTTTCATAATGTAAGGCTATAAAAGACCTTTACAGGGTCACTGAGTCCATCTATTATTGTTGTAAGCAAAACGTCAGACATGTCCTTTCCCCAAAGTTATCAAGTTCCCATCTCCTAATAATTAGATGTGTCGTTCACTGTCCTTTAATTATAACCTCAGTGACACTGCAGAAAATTGATCCCTTCTTTGTTTGCATTGCTTTAATTCATGGCAAAGTAGTACATCTTTGGGTGGAACACACGCAGGTTCCTCTCCTTCAGTTACTGTAATAAACCTTTCCTGTTACTTACTATAACAAGATGTAGTTAGTGTGCATTACAGGTCCATAGGATTTCTGCTGTAATTTGTGGGAATCGTGTATGCTCAGTAATTAGAATATTTTTGTAATAGGACACTGATTCACTGTAATACAGTTTTGTAAAGAAATACAAATGAGAGGAAAAAAGAATGACTTTTTAATCTTAATATGAAATAATTTCTTCACAAATCACTGAAGCTTTTTACAAGACAAAGCCAGAAAAATTACCTTGACCCCATATATAAAACAGCCATCTTTAAAGGGAGACTGTCTTTCCAGGTGAGAGAAAGGTGTTGCTCAGAGGATCTCTGCCACACAGGTAGGCATGGCAGTCCTTGAAGAATTCCTGGGCTAACCTTAGGGAATAGCAAGATTTAGGGCATATAAGCAATTTTTGTTTGTCTATTTGATTTTCCTCTAAAAACATGGTTTCTGGCTGTGAAGGTAAATAGAAGTTTGAATTTAAGAATTCAGAAATTCCTAAGGTAAGAAATGTTTCTGATTTCAATGAGGCTGGCCTGGCAAGCGTGTTATGTCCCGAAGACCTGACTGGCCTGGAGGAGCAGACTTACAGACTTCAGCTATGTGATGGAAAAGGCATAAAGCCTGACAACTATGGGGTGCATCAAAGTCACCAGAAGGGGACAGAGGCAAAGATTTACTACTTCTGGCTTCCAAGATTTGGAGTAATTTCATGGATTCTTCTAAAATAGAAATTCAATTATCTGGCTTGTCTTCCAATCACTACTAATTTGTTTTAAATTTCCCTTTTCATTTTCCCTTTACTCAGACTTAGCTGAATCAGGGCAGGGGCAAAGTTTCCATCCCAGTATTAGCTTCTTATACAATCAGCCACATTTATTCCTTATTTCAAACTTTCAAGCAGGTTTGGCCACCTATTTCCCTACTTTCCAAAGTCCTCTTCCTGAGCCATTCTTGCTGTTTTCCTTTCTCTTAGCATCTTTCTATGGTTCCCTTTTCCGTAATATGTTAAACTCAGGCTCCTTCACTGCTAACATGATTTACCCATCCATTTGCAGGTCTGGTTCCCTTGACTCCCACTCCACACACTTCCTCTGTTCCATTTAATCACCAATTATCTCCTCATTGATAACTTCATCTCTTCATGTCACCTGTTACTGGGAAGATCTCTTAGGCTTTTCCACCAAACTTGCCCCTGCACAGAGAAAGGACCACCTCTGCTTTCAGAGGATTCTTTCACCTTTTCCCCCTATTCCAAAAGGCACTAATTTCTCATAAACTAGTGCTTTTACTGGTCACTGCCTTGTGACTTCTTTAGAATAATCATAGACTCACAAAATCATCTAGGTTGGAAAAAACCTTTAATGAAACATCTGTCTTGATTGAAAAAAAGGCTTTGATGTTATAACTTTTGGCAGGAGATTTTTTTTTTTGATGGGCAATATACTTACAAAATAAGAGATCACTTTGTTGCTGGTGTTTATTATGATGACAGCTGTTTTTCTGCTTGACGATTTGAGGCAGTGTGCTGTATTACAGCTGGTTCATTGCTTCATTTTCTTCAATCTTGACATGATGAAAAACCACAGAAAATGGTGAGGTAATATAGAAAAAATAATTTTATTAGAAAATGTTGTTAATTAGAATTTTTTTATGTTTAAACATTCCTTTTCCACAGAGAGTGGAATATCCCCGCCAGGTAGAACTATGGATTAATCTGTCACTCTGTTGGTTATAAAGTATTATTGATCAGGCCAAAACAAAGGCTATTTTATGAGCTGCACAGGACACTCAGTCTAGGATTAAAATCAGAAAGTAAAACTATTGCTGGATACATATATTAATAGCAAAGCAAACCACCTGTATCTCAGAGGTTCTTTGATGCATTTTTGTGTTTCATGCTATAATGAGAGTTGTTGATATACAAGTCTGCATGCAGTTGTAGTTTACAACTTTCAAAATAAAGATACTCAGAAGTTTGCTATTACTTTTTGATTCTCTTTCTTGTTAATTTATGCTAATCTATGGTAAACAGACTGGGCCTTACCTTGTGCTTTCTTAATAGTTGGATAGTTTGAGTGAACTACTAGGAAAGAAAAGGTACCTTAGAGAAATGACTCCATACAATCTGCAGTTTCATTGGGCAGTGAACAACCCTTCCCCTCCAGCACGTCCCCAACAGCTTAATGCATGGGCTTATCCCACTTGCTGCCCTCTGGAGTAGTCACGAGTATCTGATTAATCCAGTCAGATTTCTTTCATACTTCCTACTGGGTCATTTGGGAACCCTTGTTATGTGGCCCAGTGACAGGAGATGTGCCAGGAAAGGAACTGCTGTTGATGATTGCATAGCAAAATGTTGGAAAGCCCAGTGGACATCTAGTTTAACATATTCCATTACTATTGAACCATCCCTGGAAATTTTTAAGGCCAGGCTGGATGGGGCTCTGGGTAACTTGATCTAGTGGGAGGTGTCCCTGCCCATGGCAGGGGTTGGAACTAGATGATCTTTAAGGTCCCTTCCAACCCTGACGATTCTATGATTCTATGTTTGCTACTGTTGATTTTTAGTCACTGTTACTGAGACAAACACTTTCCTCCTCCTTAAAGGAAGTAAGAAGCAAAGGAGACATAAGTCCTTTGCTTTTGTTTCTGCAAAAGTGTCATAACTTTCCCATTGTCATCTGTGTGTTCTGCTGTCTGGATTCGCATTTAGTTTGCAAACACACCAATAACCCACTTATATTATTCAGAAAATGTCCACATAGTCTGTGTCATTTTCATCCTAAATCTTCTGAAAAAATATGAAATCATCAAACAGAGAAATGAGTTTAAAGCTACTATCAATGTTGCAGTCTGTCTGAGCACTCCAATTTTCCACTTAAAAATGAAGTTCTTTCAACTGCTAGACAAGTCAAGAAGACCCGCCAGAACCAAAAAATACCTCCCCATACAGTGTCTCATTGAGGTTTGTCAGTGGCATACCCAAATTTTGAATTCTTTATCATAAAATTGTCAAGTAATACACATAATTAACTGTCATATTTCCTGATTCAGACCCTGCTCAATTACAGAGTATATTTCACTAGATTTTCAAGCAGACTAATAGTGTAAAAAAGGCCCATATAAAAATTAATACTACCTGTATTACAGGTTAGATTCTTCAACCTATAATTGCCTGCCTTCCCAGTCCTTATTGCATACTTTGTATATTTTCTTTCAGTTTTACATAGAGAATTGTATGGTTATAAGCAGATAACGCCTTTTAAAAATATATTTTAGCACTTAATTTCACTGATGGCAAAAGATAATACTGTAATATATTTTCATATCAATGTTAAAATCTCTTAAATCTTTTATACCATAATGGAAGACTTGTTAAAAATGTAAAAGTATATTTAAGCTACAAATATTTGGACTAGTATTTATGTTTTCTTTCCTTTTTAGGTGCAGATCACACTATATTCATTCATATTTTATTTATATTCTCTCAGATTTTCTACAATGTTCTTTGGGAATTAATCTTGAGAGACAACCTTATAGTTATTGATTATGTATTGTAGTGGGTCTGTCTGAGCTGATTTTCCCCATACAGCCCTCATGCAGCCCTAGGACCCAGAGAGTGTTGATAACACACACCCTTGTTATGACTATCAGTGCCCACATGGCACCAAAGGTACCGGGGGGGGGACAAGATCTAGGAGGGGATACAACCCGGACCGCCAACCCGAGCTGACCAATAGGATACCAGCCAGGGTAAACCCACCACAGTATCCAAAAAATACAGACACACTATGGTCAGTTAATAAACAAAGGATGTGAGGATAACTGTGCTGGACCAGACTAAGATGATGAATAAAGCAGGATACCAAGTGAAAAATTATAGTAACAGGATAAGTAGTGATACTTCTCTCAACTGATTATTTGCAACCTGGGGAGTTCATGAGCACTGAGTATCCTGTAACCTAATAGATTTTTCTTCCACTAACTTCTCTAGTTTGTCCTTCAGCCTGTGCAAACTTTAACTTTCAAAAAAAACATTTTGCAAGTATTGCTTAGCCTTAATAGATGCTGCATGAAAAAAACCCACCTCATTTTGTTTTGAACCAACCACCTATAGATCCATATGATGTCACTACTTCTGCTATTGAGAGACACAATGAACAAGTGATGCCTGTTCACCCTTCCCATGCCACTCCCCATTTTTTACGACCTTATCATATAACCCCTCAATTGTCTGTTTTCCAAGCTGAGGTTTCCTAGCCTGTGTAATTTTTCCTGCCATGGAAGTCATTCATACCTTTTACCATCTTTATTGTTCTTCTCTGGAATTGTTACAGCTCTTCCATATACTTTTTTGAGGTTGGAGGATCAGGGCTGCACAGAACATTCATTATGCGGGGACAAAACAGCACCCTGATAATCAGAAGAAATATTCCTCAAATAATTTTAGTGGTTACATTTATTAAAACATGTAATTCTCTCAATTTCCCATTACAAGTCAGGATTTGAAATTCAAGATTGGCTAATGAATACTGCTTTTGGCATAGCAAATTCAAGTTTGTTTTTAAGTGATACAGCTCCAGGCTAGCATATGTTTGCAAGCTAAGTTTGTGCTTACTAAAACCAGACAACAGAGATCCAGTTCTACCTTTGAATGTTTAGATAATAATGAGTCATGCTAATAGGGGCTGTCTAGAACAGTTCAACTCCATCTCACTAAAGAATTTATTATAAAATATATTAAACAGGGACATAGACACAAGTGAGTCATAGATGTTAATAGACCACAGTAGTTCAATACCCTACAAGCAATGCAAGTGAGATGTGTCTTTCAACAGGTATCCATGCTCTGGTGACAGCCTAGCTGGGACCACATGTCATGTATAAAAGAGCAAATCCTGGAAAAGGGCACAAGCCCTGTCCCTTTCCCATATTCTCATACAATTATTCAATTATTTAGCGGAATTTCACCCCAGACATCTGACAAGCCATTTATGAATGCAGACAGAGGATAAACTGTCCCGAATCAACTCTTTCTATATTTAAGTGATGGGAGAATTTGACTCCATTTTTATTGAGCTTGCTATAATTGTGCTAGAATTCTAACTTTCAGGCATAGTTTATCCTTTTGTATGTGTGTGCTATAATTATAATTCTGTTTCAGTTTTTGATTTAAGGAAGAGAGATTTCTCCTGTAAGTTATGATATTCTTTTAAAATTAAATATGTCATCAAGTTATTCTAAACATGATACTTTAATCTGTTTAGTCAATCCGTTTCTGATCATAGTATCACATGACCCACTCAGAAGCACACAGAGTTTCAACAGATAGGCATATCTATATAAATAATAATATATAAAACCAAGTCCTGCTTATATTTTACCCCCTTTAAAAGGGTTTTCCCTTTAGCCATTATTGTGTTTCTTGGATGTCTTTCTGGATTGTTTTGTGAAATTAAAAATACAGCAAGTATTTTTAAACTATTTTCCCTTCATTATGCATAAGTTGTATTTCCATAACAAGCTTAAAATTTCATTCAAGGTGTCTAAAGTGAATATATTTTAATGAACATTCATTTACTTCTATGCATTACTTAGAAAAAGAAAGCAATGAGAAAAAATATTGTCACTTCAATACTAGGACTGAAAATTTGAATAACGCAACGTAAAGATGCTTGAGGTTCACATTTCCTATCATATGAATAATTTGTACTATTTGTGTCTTATCTCACTGCTGTGACAACTAAAATATTTCTCCCAACCTTTGCATTCATCAAAAGTTAATTAAACAATACAACAAAAGCTCGAATTTCCTTATTTCAGACCTGTGAATTATCAAGACGCAACAATCTCTGTATGAAAGACCATATCCTGTGCCTAAGAAAACGTTACCAAATAGATGCAGTTTTTCAAAAATGTCTAACATCAACTAAAAAGTTTTCTCCAAATAATAGTTTAATGAAAAAATACCAAAAGACTCTTGAAATGACTCTGAAACTCCAGAATACATTGTCACAATTTTTAAGTGTTTAATGGAGATTTATAAATCTTCTATGCAGCAGTTTCTTTCTTGCTGAACAGGTTTGAGTTGCCATGAGTACTCCACCCATGCATATATGGAAGATTAGCAATGAAAGGGATTGTTGAAAAATATAAGCTAGGAATGAATCAGTAAGTGTATGTCATACAAGTCCACTTTGCTTTAGGAGGAAATAATGGAAAATACTCTGCACTGAATCAGCAAAGTACCAAATTTTTCCCACACACCTTGAGGATGGGGTTAGTGTTGTACTGAACCCAGTAGTCACATTACACTCCTCTCAGGCATGTCTTGCCTTCCAAGATAGACATAAATTGGACTAAATGGAGTCAGGATCATGTTTACTTCCCAACTTGCATACAAGTTGCCTCTGTTTAGGGAAACGTAAATAATGCTGCAGTAAATGAGCTGCTGTATATGTTGCAAGCAGATTTTGCAAGATATGAGAATCGTTCTGGAAAAGCTTGTGATGAGACAGGACCTACGCAGAGGGTTGTTGCTGAGGAAAATCTGATAACAGTTGCCAGCTGCATGTGACACATGGGGTCAACAAAGAGAGAGGCCGCCTCTACGTGCTGCAAAACCTAAGGCATCACTGCGAGGGGACAGGCCAAGAGGGGGCCATAAGGATGAGTGAGCCTTTGCTCAACACATGTGACTTGGCAGGTCTGGACAGGCTGTAGATGATTCCTTTGAAACTGTAACTTCCTTGTTAAGGAATGAACAAGTAATCATGAATGTATGGGAGGTACCATGCTGAAAGCACATATCTTTTCCTTGCAATCAGTTCACTGCAGCCTGGCCCAGGAAAGGGCTAACCACAGTCCAGTTTTATCTAGCAAATGACTAGACATCATCTCTTGAAGCTACCTAGCTGTGTATAGTATGAAGGCCATGAGGATATTTCCAATTAGATCTGCAGCACAGTAGCACAGCAATAATTATATGATACGCTAATATTGCACACAGGGCCCAATGCCAAAGTTATGTTATACACAGTCCAGCTATGATGGTCCAATAGCAGGAATACAAGCAGTGCTAACACCAGGACAGAAGAATATAAGAGATGAGCTGAAGTGGGGCAATAAAAAAGCTTCTAAAAAGGCCTGTAGCCTGCAGTGTAGCCCCCATGCTTACAGACCCCTGTTCTGTGTCACAATGGAGGTGGCAGCACTGTGAAGTTGACTGGAAATAAACCAGTGCTGATCAGTCCTTTGAACTGCTCTACTCAGTGAAACTGGCCTGTGGGAAACTGATTTTTTTTATCAAGAGTTAATGATGCTTTTTAATTATGAAATTAAAGTGTTACTCCATAAAATATTTAACTTTATTGTGCCCTTTTTTGTTTTCTTCTAACTATTACACTATAGTGATTGATGATTGCCCATATTACTCTGCTATTACTTCCCCAAGAAGGAATCATTTCAGGTAACAGCAAAGAATCCTATAGTCAGCAGGCAAAGCAATGTATATGAAACTAAATAGAAGACCTTTCCTGCCTCTGGTTGATATAGCTAGTGTATAATCTGTAATAAAGCTTTTAGTCAAATGAGGCTCAACTAGCTCTCTCATTAGAAAGAAGCAGTGTTGAGTGAAGTTCATTTACTCTTTCTTTACTTTGTCATCTGTGTTGGCTAAATCCATGAGACACCATGGGCCCTGAGCCCTCTGTTCCGTTCTTTTATTCTTAACCCCCATGAAAGTATTTCCCACCTCAGGACATGCTTCATCAATGGAAAATTCTGTCCAGCACAACCCTGGGACTTGATTGTGCAGCACTGCAGTCAGTGTGTGTTCAGCTGCTGATTTAGGAGAGTTAGGAGCAGTTCCTAACCACTGGAAGTACGCTTATGTAACACAAGTTGTGTAGAAGGTACTAATGCTCATTTTATGTCATTTCACCAACAATAGACCACATAGTCTTTACATTCAATGTCAAATTTTCCTGTAGCACGTAAGGACAAAGCTTAAGATCTTATGTGAGGATCCTGAAGAACCAAGGAGTAACCTAAAGTGACTACTCATCAGTATTCAGGAAGGAAATTTAGCAGATAATCATGGCTGTTAAGAGGATTAAGAAGCCACCTATTTGCTATTTGAATCTCCTTTTCCAGGTAGATGCTTAAATCAATCCTTTCTCATAAACCATAGGAAGATATACTTTAATCCAGCTGTCTGTAGTACTCAGGCTGTAGTACTTACTCTATTTATGGGGCATATGCATTTAAATTCATCTTCTGCTTCATTTTGTGGGAGTGCCCAAGATATTAACCATCTGTGGAAAGAAGTTAAGAATGGCTTTCACAGAGCCTGTTGGTTTTCCCATTAGGCTGGGAGTTGGAAGGCTCAGCTTTGAATCCCCATTCCGAAGAACACAACATAACATATTTAATGTTTATTGATAAACGGACACTACCCACTCCTCCTCCAGATGTGTTTTGTGTGCCAAGAAATCTCTTATAGGGACCTCAAATAGGACCTCATAGAGCCAGCTTAGGATTTCTCAGAGCTGGATCTTGTCCTAATAACTTGTCTTTCTATATCAAGAAGAGCTTTCCTCAAACCTCAGTGGCAATAGCAGGGGTGCAAACAACTTTTTATCACACATATTGTTAGAATTGAAACACTGTAGGCCAAATACTTTAAAAATATTGACCTATGTACAATCATCTGTTTTTACTAAATGATTTCGAATGTCCAGCAGCTATCAAGGCTCTTGATCTGTGGCTGCTGCTTCACAAGCTGCTGGGTCAACAGAGACCTCAGCAGGAGTGCCTAGAATGTAATCTGAACCACGGTGAGGCTAAACAATATGGGGGAAAGAAAGCAATAGCATGGCTACACTCCTTCTGCTGTTGGAGCTAGGACAGCAGGCCCAGTGGAAGGCAGTGAACAAGAGAAGGGGAAGGACAGTGACGATGAGAAAAATGCGCTCCTATTGTTGTTTTGCTAGCTATTGCCAGCTCAGCATGACCCAATGTTTCTAAGAGATTTGAAATCTCTGAATCTTCTTTTGTTTTCTATTCCATCATGTCTGTATGAGCATATAGTCCTGTCCCTAAAGGAAAACATTGCACTGATTACAGCTCATGCATCAGCTGAGACACCATCCAGGACTTCTGAAATTGCTGTCTAAACCCTAGGGAGCTTCCTTTGGAGAGAAGATTCTTCCAGTGTGTCTTCCCATACCCCTGGGAGAACTCGGGCCTGATCTTAGCAATTACTATAAATTGGACGTATGGAAATACTTAACCTTTTTCCCTCCAGAGCACTATGTAATGAATGCAATGACAAGGATGGAACTTGGAATTGACCCTGAAGGACAGGTTTCACTTGGGCCAAGCCACATAAACTGCCTTTCCCTGTCTCCATCTTATCTAGAAAGTAGCTTTATCTCTTCTTCTCAATTTTGCTCCTTGTGGAAAATAGAAGTGTGTGTATGTGTAGAAGGGAGGGGAGGGAAGAAGTCTAGGAAAGAAAATGATGGATTGCTGAGGGTGGATTTCCTATGTTTTAGGTGTGTCCTTGCAGCAATTTCTATGAGCCCTCTAAGATACAGCTGAGAAAGGACAACAGACATTAAAATTCATGGGTGCTTCTAAACTCAGACCTGATGGTTATTTGAGTGAGAAGGGAGAAGAACAAGCTAATGTTTTTTATTAATATGGATACATACAGCAAATCTGTGTTTGGGAATTGACTAGAAGTGTGAGTAAAACTTCTTTTTTCTGGTCATATGAAATGAGATTCCTTAGGAAGAATTTATTTTCTGTCCTTTCCTCTTTCTGTCTGTTGATCAATTATTTATGAATAAATTTCAAGCATCTACAATATTTAGTACTATTTAGTATGTTCTTATGGTCAGTTTTCATTCAGCTGAACCTGGAATCAGTATGCTCGGTTGTAATGCTTCTAGGTAAAGAAAGTTGCATCCTAGATACACTGGCAAGTTACTTATAACTGCAGCCAGAAAAGAATGTAGGGAAATAATTGATGCTGTAGGTTTATAGGCAGGATCTCCAAAGCCTCCATCACTTACTGTGTCCACTGGTGGTAGCTGCATTCCTCCATCATTACATTGCCACCAGTAAAGACCTATCGGCACCTATAAGTCTGACATGAGGACTGCCTGTAATGCCACCAAGCTTTTGTCATACCTCTGCCTCCCATTGTCCTTTGCCAAACTGGGAATGTGGATCTAGGGATGGCTTTAGGCTTAGGCAAAACAGGAAACCGTCTAGGTCAGTAGGCTGCCAAGTAATCATAGTGCTGGTGGAGGCACTACTGCCTGCAGCGGCTTTGCGTGGGCGCCAGGGGAAGGGCATCAGCTTTTCCAGATGCTGGGATTGCTCTAATGGCTCATCCCTGCCTTTTGCTTGGAGCATTTCATGTTGCTGCTCCAGCTGACCTGGAGCTCAATAGGAGAGCAATTGCTTGTCCCTTTCCCCAGAAGCCATTAACCTTTAACTACCAAATTTGGGGATCCTTTTCCAGTCTTCCTGTGGGAAAGAGAGAGACACAAAGACTCCAACAAAATAAGTCATGAGTATACCAGAAACATTGCAGAATTCAGTGCCTTTAGGGAAATAAAAGATCGCAGTTAAGAACCAGTTAGAAGATCGTGTGGCATTTTTGGAGGGTATCAGTAATAAGCAAAAGGCCTGTAAAAGAATGGTAACAACTGCAGAAGAGACTCTACAAATAACTCACTGGATGAAGATTATTACAGGAAAATGTTTTCACTGTGTGGTAGGAACTTTTTACCTTTGGAGTCTTTTTTGTACTGTTAGACAAAAAAAAGGCCAAGAGTCTGATAAAGTTCACCATGATGATGGAGAAGACGGAGTAGATCAAACCATGCCTTGACCATGTAACTGAGATGACAGAAGACAGACCAGCTAAATTATTTTGGTGGATTTCAAGCTTATGGCCACATGGAGAGAAGACTGAGGATAATATTGAGATCAAAGGGGTTTTGATTATTACTAATGTTGAATAAAATTTGTCCTTCACAGAAAGAGGTTTGGGGGGAGGTGAGCTGGAAAGCAACCAATGTCTCATGTTTGTAGAGCAAAGAATACACTGCCAGAAATAACCTTTGTTTTTAATTTCTCACAGATCTTAACAGCACAAAAGCGAGACCTACATACTTACTACCAAATGCTTTACCTTATATGATATAGACTATATTGTACATTTTTTGCTTACAATATTTTACACATAATGCAAAAAACAAGTACGTTTTCACATGTTCTAAATGCCTGGTGTTAAATATATTTGTCCTATATACCCTTTTCTTTTTTGTGTCCTAAATAAATATAACCCCAAAGAAATAACTTATCTTGCTATAGAATATGCAACAGTGTGGTCATTTAAAAAAAAAGTTTTTACTACTACTGCTATATTTTGGCAAAAAGAAATCCTCATTGAGCTAATTTTAGATAAAAGAACATTTGTCTTTTTTCCCACTTCTTCTATGGACAATAAATATTTCTAAATGTATGTGCACATATAAATATTCAGAAGGACATATATTACAAAATTAGGTGAAGGTTCATTTTAGCATTTCATCAATTGTGAATGAAATCTTCTTTCCAGAAGACTGTTGTTTGTTCAAAGTTGAGGAAAATATGATGATACCGTTGAAAAAATCACACTGCAGGCAAAAAAACTTGAGAGGACAAACATAACTTTGATATTAATATTAATACATACATTTAATAAAGATTCTTTCAATGGAGGATAAGCTTGTATTTGTTTCTTACATGGAAAGGTATTACTCTCTTTTAGAGTAGGATGGATTAAAGCAACGTTTTTAAAAAAATGCAAGTGAGAACTCAATAAGCATATTAAAAAATAAATAAAATATTAAATTATAATTAATAGTTGAGGTCAATATATTAAAGAAATTATATCACTGACTTGAAGATAATATTCCAATTTGCAATTAACTCCCCTTGAGCCAGTCTGCTTGACAGTCAAACCCACATATGCCTGTGAATGTATTTATGAGAAAACAATGTGTCTGTCCCAATATTATCTTTCAGTAAGATATAGCAGTTAATCTCATTCCTTTGCCATGAATTGTACTATGGAAATTTTCATTCCACATAGCTGATTTTTACACTTTTTTCCATTCCATGATTTTGAAAAATTTCTGTATGTTCATGGGTGCAATGTTTGCTTCATGCATTTCTCTGGGGACAACAAATACTTTTTAGTACTTTCCTGATGTCTTTATGGTTAATAACTACTGATAATACAGCAGCACATCCTCTCAAATGTCTCTTCCCATTTAATGCTTTGCAGTGTCTCCACAGTTGTTTAACGCTGTATCTCTTACAAGGCTTTGAAGCATATGGGACAGTCCTCTAGCTCCTGTTTGAAGGGACATAAACACTCAAAACAGTCAGTGCATTTACATGGTCGAGGTTATACATCTTTATGGGATGACCTTGTTATTTCTATTCTTTCAATGGCTTATTTGAGCTTCCTGGCATTTCTATAGACAAACTGAATGACCAGTGCCTTGTCTCTTGTTCTGGATCCTATCTGTCCAGCTTGGATGATCACAGTGTCATGCTGGCATAATCTCTGCCATTTGGGTAACTGTAGGATTATGAGAACACATCAGTTTTTCCACTACATCAAACTCAAACACTCTCTAAATGTTCGTGTTTTCTTGTTTTGGCAGAATTTTGTTGTTGTTTCTATCAGTAAGTACTTTTGAACTTGAACAGCTTACTATTAAAGCTCATGGGTAGATCACAGAAAAGTCACTAACTCACAGATATTTATGTAATAAACATATAAACAGGAGGGGCAGGTAGGCACAGAATAACATAAGCAAAAGAAACAGTGTGCAGACACAGTGAGATGAGTTTTATTGGAGAAGAAGCAGAGGACACATTGGTGATAAAAATCAAGAAATACTGCATATTTGCTCACTTCTGTGTTCCTGCACCCCAAATAAATTAGTACTAGATCAGGTTCATTTGTTTCATTTTTATACCCAAGCAGACAAAATAAAGAAGGCAACTATTTTGAACAGAGGAATAATGGTTAGTGCATTGTTCACAAAAGGAGAGTGAAAGCAGTTCTAAAGACAGGCATTACTGGATATTCTGCATGTGGTCATGCTGATAATTGTGATACTGATTGATGGACAACCATTAAACATGATACGATTAGTTACTGTTTTGTGGATGTTTGTTCATAAATAGCACCCTTCTCCTGAAACATCTCACAGGATAAGAATGTCTGTAGCCAGCTCTACAGGGAGGGAAAACAAGGTACAGAGCAGTACAGTGGCTTGTCCAAGGATGTGGACTCTACTGGAAGGTCCAGAAAATGAATCAGATCAGCTGGATCCTAGCATAGCTTTTGACCCTTGGATGATTTGTCTTTCTTAAAATATTGGATCAAGATTATCTCAAGCCAAATGACTTTACTGTGCTTTGTCTTGAAGCTACCATTAAAACTTACTTTTTCGGAGTGCCACAGAGAGAAACCTCACTGTAGAGTTTGCTGGGGAGCTGGAGCATTAGCTGTGTTACTGTGGAAAGCATTTGTAAAACTAGAGTCAGGGAAATAGTAGTATGGTTTTATAGTCAGCATCCCTTTCGTGGCTTACTTGTCTACCCCAGGTATGCAGTGCTGTCACTTCAGGAAATGTGATCCTTCCTTTTGGATTTTGGGTCTCAGGGACGTTCATGCACGTCCCTTTTGTGGTTCTATTGCAGTTCAATTGCCAGGGTTGCCCTACCAAGAGATTGAAAGCAAAGCAGTATTTCTGTGGTAGTTGCTGTGTGCCCCAAAGTCCTGGAAACTGAAAAAGCAAAGGAATCACTGCCGGGGCAGCTCCCACTTGAGCCCAGCTGCACATTGGGTCCTGCCTTGTCTAGTGATGAGGTAAGGTGGCTCACAGTGTGCTCTCTACCAGAAGCTAGTCAGAGCACTCTGATCCTTCACCTCTCTCATGTGTGTGTTCAAAGCAGTGTGGGTCTTGCATGGTTTGGAGGGCCAGGAAAGCTGGGGACAAGGCTTTGAGACCCTGCTGAGCCTTGGAATCACGTGGAGCAAGGAAGCCAAATGGGAAAGAATAGTTTGGCAACCAAGGTCCTACTTCAAGGCACAAGAGACCATGCTGGGCCTGCCCTCACTCAAACCATGAATGGTAACAGGGAATTTGTTTTCTTTCAGCCCATCCTCCAACGAAGGAGGAAAGAAGGGGTACAAAATATTAATTTGCTGGGGTTATGATCCCAATCCTACAACATGGTGCCTGCAAGCAACCTTGCTTAGAACAAGAAACAGATCTAGAATTAACCAATTTATTTTGCACATATTCTAGATGCTTTACACAAAGTCCATCTTTACATTTATTCTGTGTGAATCTGCTTGAGATATATGAAATTGTATGCATAACCAGCAAACTTGTAAAAGTACCTAAATATTACACACATAACCTTACTTGGGGGAGTCTGTACCATGCAACAGAACAGAAATCCCTGGGCTAGTATAGAGCTAGCACTGTTAACTGTATCAGTAGCACATTGTATTCAGACTAATTAGCTGAAAATCTGCTATGACATTTCAAAACCTTACTTTGTGTTTCTTCATGGTGCTATTACATGCCTATGAATACATCTCTTAGCTTAGGTATCAATACCCACACTGCATGGCATCGTATAGATGTTTTCCTAAGTAGGTTTGTTTTTAAAAATTTAAACAATGCAGTGTCCTTGTGCTGAACAGACTTCATGGAGCATTCTGATCCAAAGTAGTATTGACTTCTATCAGGATTGACTGATTATTCTGTAGCATAGGTACAGAATATTTTAAATACACAGCATCAGTAATTATTTCCAATGGCAGATGATGGGCATTTCAGGTGTCTTATTTTGTCCAGCAAGGAGAATGCTGAGAAGCAAGGTTTTGGCCTTTTGGAAGAACAGCAATTGTTACTTATGAATAAAGCAGTACTGGTGACAAGATAGTAGATATTTTTCGGCATGTTTGTCTGAATGTCAAATCTGACCTTGATTTGATTTCTGTTTCATTTCTGTATTTGTCAAAGATGATACCTTCATCTAACTCAGGATGTCTCCAACCAGGAGAGCTTTGGTTTCAAAGTTCTATAGAATGACAAAGTTTCATTTGTTTGGTTTTTATACAATCTTCTATGAAACAATAAATTACCCTTGCCCTTCCTTTTCATTGCAACCTTTCCTGATCTATCCTTTCCTTCTTCAACCACTAAGAAATATTTGAATCACTGCAGTTCTTCAATGGCTTCCATTAACTTTTTGCCTCAAAGTGAAGGATGAAGGAGTGAACTTACATCAGCACAATGATTTGGGTGGAAGCAAGTCAGCAGGGTCACCTTGCATCTCAGCTAGCTGTACCCAAAATGGAACAATGAACATCTGACACATACTGTCACATCCTCATTTCTTCTGCCTCTCAGCTACTCAGGTTTCATTATGTGTGTCCTGTGGTCTTCAGTCACATGGAAATTTTTGAAAATCAGTGATAGAATCTGTGTCTTACTGCCTAGTGGGTAAATCTAGATAGCTTTATAAGCATTTGTAATGGTACTTCCATAATTAAAACTTTTATCTTGAAAGAATGATGGGTGGTATTTGCTGTGAACTTGGAGAGGATAGATGATGCATCCTTCCTAACATCCACCTATAACTTCCAATTTTAGAGAAAGCTAGACAAATAGTAGATCTAATAGTAGGGGGTGTTTTCTTCATAAATTGAAGTACCTAACATGAGACTAGGTCATGTGCCATGTGCTGTAGGTGACTCTTGAGTGTTGTTGGACCAGCTAACCTCCAACTAGGCTTCTTCCCATCTCAACCATTCTGTGTTTCTGTAACTGAAATGGAATTCTGCTTTTCATGTATTTATCATTTGGGCATTTGTCTCTTTCCTTCTCTCTTTTCACTCATGCTATATACAACTTGCTTATTAATAACTAGAAATAATTATTAATGAAATTAAAATAATTCTTTTATGTCTTTGGTGAGACAATGCTTGTCTTCTAGAGAAGCTAAGCTGAAATATGTATAGACATATGTGCTAGTTATGTGGCATGATTTACAACCTCCATTACAGGAATATCACTGATTTAAGTACTGACTCAGTTTTATTTTGATATTCTTATAGTATTAGGTCAGTGATGGTAGGAACATCAAAGAGTCACCTTGTCCTTGTCATATGAACCTTATTGTCCTCATGGGATATTAAATTTAAGGTGGAGTCTGTAATGCAATGTCTGTGGGGTTTCATTATGTGACCCACAAACATAAAAAGACAATCCATAAAATATATAAATAACAGTTATGTTTATCTTCTAGCTAATAAGGCTGTGTATGAATACATTATTTTTTTCCTCTGTTGAAATATGACCTTTGATCTTTGGTAACTACTCCCACATGAACAGCACAGTGCAAACACATCACGGAGGATGGTGTAAAGTTTCTCCCTTCTGCTTCTTTGATGCCTCTAGAGCCCCATATTTGTTTGCACAAATATTTTTTGCATGTTTCATGTATTTGCTCTGGCATGCTTTTTGCATATTTTCGGTAGCAATTTGGCTTCTTGTCTTTATGCTTTAGTGAAGATATGCCAATTATTGAGGGCAGGTTGTAAAACTAGTAATCCCAAAACATTTTATACCAAGTTGCTGTGCATGGTCCTAGGGGTCCAGTGGGGTCCTCAGCATCTGCTTGGCTGAGCAGACCTCAAGGCCTTGCTGTGGTCACCTGCTCGGCACATACTCCTCCTGCCTGCCACAGATATGGTGCTGACCAAACCCACCAGATTAAGCTGGACCCAATTCCTGAATTATTCTTCTTTCTCACAGCCCCATTCTCAAAGGCTTTCAAGCTGCATGGTTCATCTTTCCAAGGAAAAGCTTGATTTGAGTTACACAGCTATATATTTGGCAAAGGTTCAAAATCTTAATTGATCTTTATCAAGTGTAAGAAAGAGCTACATATCCAGACAAAGGAACAGCCAGATGCATGTGTTTTCCTGCCTTAGCTGATTGCTGGGCAGTCACTTGGGTCCGAGGGATATGGAAACACTTTTCTCTTTCTTTTTCACAAACTTTTCCCAAGACACTGAGCCCACTCTCATTCCAGCAGCAGACATTATGTTCTTTCTCACCCTCAGTTACCAATGAGACACCATCAATATAATAATCATCTGTTCCCTCAACAGTGACACTCCAGCATCAGTCTCCTCAGAAACCTCCCCCAGGTAAAAGCATTTAGTTTCCTCCCCTGTTCTAGAGTTCAAACTAGAGAAATGTGAGTATGCCACATAGAAGCCAAATCATTAAAAGCAGTCTTCTTTGGCTTCTTACAAATTAAAAACATTGGTAGAATGTAAAGAAAAAAACCTCATAATTTTCCCTGAGGAGAAATATAGACAAAGAAGCCACACATGAGCCTGGTAGTCATGCTGCTTAAAGTAACTTAGGAAAACAATTAGACAGGCACAACACTCAAACAGGAGAAGAATGAGATCATTTTTTAAAATCATCAACTACATGAAATGCAAAAGATGCTTCAATTTTAATCAAATTAACTTTTCTGGAGGTGCTGTATTGGAAGAACATTTTTATTTTAGTTCTAGTGGTAAAAAAGCATTATGTCAGTTTCACTTAGGAAGACACTCCCTAATTTATCATACCATAACCAAATTAAACTTGAGAACTACTAATCAGTACCTGTCTATTATACAGCAAAGCATTAGCCTTAGCATGTACAATGCCTTCGGCATTCAACAAGGCATATACTGGAAATAAGAATTCCTTTGTCATTTGGCCAGGGAAGCAATTATCTTCGTAGTTCATGATTTGTATAATAATCAGTTAAATAAGGCGTGTCATTTGCAGAAGCTTATGAAAAAATTAATGTTCTGGTTCTTATTTAGCAGCTTTAACTTCTTAAATACTTGAAAAGTTCCTGAAAATACTGGCTGCGCATTCATATAACCCAGTTTCTCTTTCTGCAGTGTTTCCTTTCCATTCTTGCCCCTGCAAAATACACAACTTTAAAAGAAAATTGGAAATCTCATCACATTTAGTCTACAAAATTCCTCACATTCTGATTTTCTGTCTCCCATGTATGCATAGATGAGCTACACATGCTTACATTTATGCATGACACCAGCTCCTTGCTGCTATTTCCATCCTAGTGTGACAAACATTTCAGGCCAGATGTCTGAGCCAGGCATGGCCAGTGAGCTCTAGCTCACCTTCAGGCACCCCCAGGAGGCCCCATGTCCCTAGGAATACTATCTGCTGTCTTTCCCTCCTTTCCCTTTTCCCAGAGGAAGAAGTGATGCCTGTGCTGTGGACAACACCACTAGCAAATTGTGTCATCTTATTATGCTGTTTTATATGCTCTTTATTTAGAGTTATTTACACTAAATAAAGTATAAGCTATTATAAACACTATTATAAACCCATCTGAATGGAGTTATTGGGCATGCAAACTATGACAGTCCACATGTATTTGAGTCCAAGGTCAGCTAGTTTATATCTAACTTCCTTACGTAGCATGTGCTACAAATTAGACCATCCTTTTGCTATTAGATAATTGCAAAAGTGCTTCACTAATGCTATGACATCAAGTGACAGTGACTACTCCCATACACTGAAAAGTGTCTTTGTTTTACTGAACAGAAAATTACTAACAATTAATATAAAATAACTAGTGGTCTGTGATCAAATTTCAGACCACCACCCATATGCTTTATTCACAAGACTTTGCATTTTAACCATTGGAGCTTGCAGGTGTTCATCAAAATCCCTATTAACAGCTTACATTGTAGCTAGAAGACCTCCTGATTGCTCTGATTAAAATAATCTTAAGTATCACATCACTCACAAGTCTCATGTCACACACAAGACCCAAAAGCAAGTAAATTATATCACAATCAAATATTTAAAGTATTTAAAGTTCTTATTTATTTCAAATAACATTATCTCTCCACCTATGCCAAGACTGTGGTTGTTGGGATGAAGACGTGTTTTTGGTGGACCAAGCCATCCTCATGCACCCATCGTTAAGATCTCAGGTAACTTCTACTTCATCCTCCAAGATGCTGTCCCTTACAAAGGTTATTTTGATTACATAATGAAGAATCATTCAGACTTACTATTTTCTGTAGGACTTCAAGAAAACTGCACTTGCCAAAAGCCCAGCTATAACATAGTGAGGAGAACATGTACACAAACACAT
Organism: Brachypteracias leptosomus; assembly: GCA_013401335.1. NCBI lineage: Eukaryota > Metazoa > Chordata > Aves > Coraciiformes > Brachypteraciidae > Brachypteracias > Brachypteracias leptosomus. The sequence goes on from VYZX01017746.1 coordinate 72,049, forward strand.
AAGCAAAAAATGGCAGGAAGATTAAGCTACTTGCAATATTATTATTTGAATTATTCTACATCTTATTATTGAATTGAAAATAAAAGAAGAACTTAGAGATACATTAGTCTGCTCAGAAAGTGACAGAAAGTGCCATCCAAAGTATAATAATACAATAATTTTTCAATTACACAACTCATCAATGGGAACTCAGGTGTCAACAATGACACCAAGCTGCGTGGTGTGGTGGATACACTGGAGGAAAGGGATGCCATCCAGAGGGACCCGGATAGGCTTAAGAGTTGGGCCAGTGCCAGCCTCATGAAGTTCAACAAAGCCAACTGCAAGGTTCTGCACCTGGGTCAGGGCAATCCCAAGCAGAAATACAGGCTGGGCAGAGAATGGCTTGAGAACAGTCTTGAGGAGAAGAACTTGGGGGTGTTGGTCAATGAAAAACTGAACATGAGCTGGTAATGTGCACTTGCAGCCCAGAAGGACAGCCTGGGCTGCATCAAGAGAAACGTGACCAGCAGGTCAAAGTAGACGATTCTGCCCCTTTTTTCTGCCCTTGTGAGACTCTACCTGGAGTACTGTGTACAAGTCTGGAGTCCCCAACACAAGAAAGACATTGCACTGTTGGAACAGGTCCAGAGGAGGGCCACAAGGATGAGGGCTGGAGCACCCCTCCTATAAGGACAGGCTAAGGGAGCTGGGACTGTTCAGCCTGGAGAAGAGAAGTTTCCCGGAAGACCTTATAGAGGCCTTCCAGTATCTGAAGGGGACCTACAGGAAAGCTGGGGAGGGGCTGTTTGCAAGGGCTTGTAGTGACAGGGTAAGGGGTGTTGGGTTCAAGCTGGAGGAGGGCAGGTTTAGACTAGATGTGAGGAAGAAATTCTTCACAGTAAGGGTGGTGAGACACTGGAACAGGTTGCCCAAGAAGGTTGTGGATGCCCCATCCCTGGAAGTGTTTAAGGCCATGTCGGATGGGGCATTGAGTAATCTGGTCTAGTGGGGGGTATCCCTGCTCACGGCAGGGGGATTGGAACTATATGATCTTTGAGGTCCCTTACAACCTAGACCAATTTATGAATCTGTGAACTGGGGAAGTAATTAATTCATCGGTGTAAAGGAAGGAAGGGATCTTTGTGATCTTCTAATCTGATACAAATAGTCAAGATCATGCACAAACTGAACAAAGGGGAGAATCACTCCTGGAGTCAAAGTTACCTGGAAAATTGTTATTTAATTTATTACAACTATATTTTTACTCTTCTAAAAAAGTCAAACAAAGCTTTCACATTGGTATCAGAAGTATTAAATTCGTTGACATTTCAACATAGATTCCATCCTCCTGAAAGGCTGAATCTTGTGAAGCCACAAAACACAGAAATGGTTTCTGTTTACCTATTCATGGGAGCTATAATAATCTAATAAAGTTAATTGACTAAAATATTGTTTTTACGGAGGGAAAGAGAATACTTGCCTACTTTCCTTAAAGAGGATGCCACTCTTTGGTGGCCTGTGGCCGTACTAGGTCATCCTGTCCAGTGACACAGCCTCTCTCTATGCAGGGATAGGCCTTAATAAGAGGATGCAATATTTTATGGCAGGTGTAGTATAGTGGACTAAACACAGCATTAATAGCCCAACCTTTCCCATCCCTGTAAGAGCTCACGTAACCACTCATATATATTTATCTTTCCTCTAAAGAAGCATCTGCATCCCAAAACATGCATAATGACACCTTCCTTGCAAACAAATTTTATTGATTTGTGATGTTTGTAATATTATTGGAAGCAGAAAAGTTCTTCAGATTTCCTCTTGTGTGAAATTGTTACTCATTCCTAAGTCAGATGGAAAATGAATTATCTTCCAGGAGAATTTTTACTGAGTAAGAATCTCAACTTTCATTGTTAAATTCCAATATTTATCCAAATTGACTGTTTAGCTTACTTGCATTTTGAAAACTCTGTATGTGAGAGATGCTGATACTTTTCAATATTCAAGACTTTTCTAACAGGTAGATGTAGAAATACCAGGGCAGAGAGGAGAAAAAAAAGTATTTCAAATGAGAGCAGAGGCAGGCAGAACCAATATCACCACCATCTCAACTGCCAGGAAAAAACAGCTTGTTTAAATAAAATATTGGTAAGCATTTTAATAAATGGGCTGATACTACTGAAAAATAAGGTTAATGGTTTTTTATACAGTTCTTGCTCAAATAATTGAGTGAGGCTTCTGGATGGTCCAGCTGTGCCGTTAAAAAGAAACCCAGAAGAAATCACTGAACAGATTCAGAGAACTGCAACAAGAAACAGGATTTTCTCTGCTTCTTTAGCTTTAACTGAATGCCCAGAACAGAGTTATTTTCTTTATAAAATGCTGTTGTTTTGCTTTGCTAATCCTCCCTGTAGCTATGACAATGACAGATGATTGCAATAAGTCTTTTGCTTTTTTTTTGGAGACAGACTGGAGCAGTCTTGATCACAGCTGATGACTCATAAGCAAATAAAGGTAGAGGCTGTCTTTGAAAAAGGTCTCTAAACGTAATTTTTAAAACTATGATGATGGTGTATTCTTAAAGGAGTTATTTTGTTGTATGTAGTATAATGTTTCACATATTTTAGTCATGTTCAGAAAAAATGTTTTTAGTAGGCTTGCTCTTTATGAAGTTAAAAGTTTCAGTAGTCTTTACGGTATTGTGCTTTTGCCTATTCCCTGAAATTGGTCTTAATTAGAGTTCAGCATGAATTCAAGGTCTTGGAAACTCCTATCTGCTTCTGGGAGAGAAAACTTTTTTCACATGTAATCTGCAGTTGGTCAAATATCTCATAAAATCTGTGAAACTGTTTTGGATGCTGAAGTGTGTCATACGAAATAGCTGAGCTTAGGTGGTGTCTTCTTTAAAATGTCTACCAGCGAAGAGATAAACCTGCCAGACAACTCTCTAGGGTGGGGACTTTTTGTGAATAATTAGCCTTGAGCAATGAAACTCCAGAGCCACACCTGGGGTGAATCTTTGATCTGTCTTATGCACTAGAACTGAGCTATAGCGTTTGTGCATTATCCTGAAGTTGCAGGTGATAAAATCTTTACTCTTGCATACATACTGCAACAAATATATGTGTGTGTGTGTATGTATACATCTCTCTCATATATATATGTATGGCAAAAATGAATGTTAAGGCTCACCATTCAATTATGTTTCTCCATTGTTGGTTCTGGTGTGGTTTAATCACTTTTAGGATTTGTTATTTTTTCTTTCTTTCACACAAAAGATGAAACTCAATGACACATTCTTTCTTGATGGCATCAGAACAACATGTACAACAATTAGTGTGCTGACAGAGCAGAATCTTTACCTGACCTATTTAGTAGGTACACTTGTCAAAGACTATAAAATGAAATAAGTGAATCATTTAAAATGTGCATGTTTATTTATTTTTTCACAGCTAATACCCATTTTTTTTAGACAAGTTTTGCTAAATAAGAGAAAGAGTCGAATAGTCTCATGTATCTGATCTAGCTGCCTATGGTCTTTACTGGGCAACCTACAAGAAGTGTGAACCAAATGATAATCAGTTTGTCCTCCATTTTAATCCTTGATGCATTTCCAGCTTTTCCTGTGGCCTTGGGCAAATCCTTGAACTTCTCTATCTTATACATGCAATAAGATGTATAATAATATAGAATTAATTGGTTATTTGTTTGCCATTTTGAAGATCATTAGCTACATTCTTCTCTGGTTTATACCAATGTAATATCCCAAGTGAATGAATTAGTGATGGTGTAATCTAGAAAAATTCAAACACAATTTCTACTTAATGTTGTAGATCTCCTCTATCATTAAGTTTTACAAAAACACATGGGAAATGCCCATGGTGTTTTGAAAATTGTCGAGAATAAAAGACTTTGTTTCTTTCATCCTGTGTAGCAAGAACTACTTCTGATTTAAAAATAAATAGTAAAATGAATTGCATGCTAATGATGTATTAAAGCTCTAGGACAAATGGAAAAAATATTCTTATACAAAATTATTAGAAACTTGGTCTCCCTAACCACTGAACTGAGAAGTTCACCAGACCAGAGTATTCCGTTAATAAAATAGGTCCATCACATTGTTTTGAGTGCTAGCTCTTTGCTATCTGTAGTTCTTTAGTAGCATTAACATACATCTGCATGGCTGGGCTGTTGAACTTGTTTCAGTCACACTCCTCACATGAATATTCAGGTTTACTAAACTGGATGTGTGTTGATACCGCTAAGAAGTAATCATCTGACTAGTGGATAAATCATTGGGCTAGTATCTGTGAATTGTAATTCTTTCATATCTTTCAGAGTGTTGAAGAAGTCAGACTAATTTGCACATCCAAAGAGAAATTCAAGATGAGGGCACTTTAATTTAAATTTTCTTTCAATATTAACATATTCAAAGAGCAACATTTCTTACACATTCTGACATTTTTAAAAAATTAAAATATTTTTAAAATAAAATGCTTTATGAGCTATTTTAGAATTAGTTGAGTTATTGTAGAATAATAAATATCCCTTCCATATTATGCAGGGGATTTAGTGAAATATAGGTGGGTAGAAAACCGCCTTTTAGCAACATTTTCTGAGTATTTTGTAATGATTATAACGCTTCTGATAAAAGGAAACTAATACTTTTTCCTTACAGGCAAAAATAGTGGCATATACTCCTATTTCCAACTATAACTCATGAATATGCACATATTTCTCTTCACTTAAGCTCTTATGTATCAGAAACACAGCATGGTTTATTCTCCAATGTCATCTCTAGGGAGTTCCATACTGGACTTGAACTAAATGTCTAAAAAGGGATTAAAGAAAACAACCCTGCTTTAACTTAAAGTTCACCTTTAAGAGATCATTTTAAAATTAATTTAATTATTTTGTCCATTTATGTATCCAAAAAAACCCAGAAAGCACATTTCTAAAGTCACAACCCCTGATGTTCTGATTCCATGGATTCCAGGAGGCTTTGAATAGAAGACTTTCTTTATTTTTAAACTGCAAAAAAAGCTGTGAATTCTTCTTCTTGGACCCTCTGCTCAACAATGGTGGTTCCACCATCCAGAGTCCCAGGAGTGGAACTTGTCCAGGAGAACTGGAGTCAGAAGAACCTCGGGTGAGGGACACTGCCCACCTTCCTCCACAAGGGAGAAGCCCACATGGCTTTTCAGCTCCAGCAGCATGATGCTTGCAGCCTGTCATCACCTGGTCTTATTTTTGTGCTCAGACTCACGGCTGATTCTCTGAGAAAGTCCGATGAATCTGAGTGAGGTTTCAGTCAAAACCTCAAATAGTATTCGTTAACAATATTTACAGTGCTGTGGTTTCAACTTCAGGCTGAGAAAACAAATATTTAATGGGCAATAAAACTGTTAAGAGACTTGAGAAGTAGAGGAATGTGGTTTTGCTTGGCTACACACTGTCTCTCCTTCTGAGATACCAAGTAACGTGTTCAGTGCGCGGTTTCTTTTTAAGACCCACACAAAATGCTTTTGGTAAGCCATTACCAAGGGCCAGAATCCACTTCAGTTAGCATTTTAGTTTGGGATTCATATATTCAAGCACTCTAGAACTTTTGCTAACAGGGTTGGTGGCAACAGAACTGGAGAATGGGAGTGATTTGTCTCACATACAGTGCAGAGGTAGTGTGCTACCCAGTCTCCTCGTTAGCCTTATTTCCAATCACACTGCTCAGCTCTTTTTACAGTCTTCTGCTCCTGCTGTGGGTGCCATGTGTTTACCTGTTTCTCAGGTATGGTTTTTCAAAGCTGTGACTCCAGCATGAACCTTTTACTTGCATGCACAAAGAATCACTATTTATTTTTTGTTCTTTCTCCCTCATTTGCCCTGTTCTGCTAAACCCCAACCTATAAAATTACGTGTTAGTATGACACACGCTCCAGCACAAACCCTAGACAAAACACAATTCCCCCTTAGTTATAGGTTTGAGAATGATGGTGCCTGTCAGCAAAAAATCCTAGTGGGAAAATAGGAGAAACCACTATAATCTATAAGGAATGAGATAACAGAAGGTGTAAGAATTCCTTCCCCCCTCAGATTTCTCACAGAGTCAGCAAGATTGGACCAGTGTTTGGCTGCTGTAATTCACAGTCGGGTGCATCAACCAACATCCACTTTGGTTGACATTAGCATGCTGGGCTGTGTACTGCTGTACTAGGGGAACTGGTTCATGTCCACTTCTGTGACCTGGCTGCGGGGAGGCAACCAGGAGCAGAAAGGTGGGGCAGATATATCCACTGCTAGCCTTTTAAAATGTCTATTTTAGTATCAGGTGCTTGTAATTCTAGAACTGGCAAAAAAGCTAGAGAGTATAACAGAACTGAGAAAATACAGGAAAAGAAGATTAAGTTTTCAGGCTTCAATGTAAACTTTACCTTTCACTCTAAATAACACAGAACTAGTTGAACAAGTTAAGCTGTTACTTTGTCCCAGCTGGTTTGTCTGTAAGAGCCTGAAATAAGATTCACTTTAGAAAGGGGAAATTGTACCTATCTTGCTGTGGTTAGCCAGGCCATGCTCCATGGCTCTTCTTTACGTATTCTCTTTCACTTAATGCTGTAATCACCTCTCTAAAGTGGCCAGCAGAGCTGTTTTTCAGGCTGTGCTGATGGCTGCAGATGCAGACACCTTAACACTATAAGAGGCTCAGGTTTCACATCTGTGGTGTTAAAAACAATTCAGGCTTGCCAGGTGAAATATTTTAGGATTATGCTATGTTTTACTTCCTAATGTGGTTATCACCTTCAGACAGTAAATATACTGTGCTGTTTGCCCAAGTTAGTTAAAATAAGAATTTTTTTTTTTTTCTTTGAAAATGTGTCTTTCACATGTGGATTTTGTATATACAAATATACAATACACATGCAATAGATATGTGAATAAATATAAAAATCACAAATATTATAAGTAAAAGATTTCCTGCATTGGTAATCACATGCCAATTTAAAAAAAAAAAAAAATCTGCTTTGATTAGTAAATAAGAATGATTTATTCCAGAATTATTTCTAAACAGTTTTTTTCATGAACTGGAATAATTTCTTCTGGAAGTATTTCTATGTAGTCAGGCAAACAAAAGGTCTTTGTTGTTAATTCTGTTAAATTGGGCTATTTAGGGCTGAGGGGCAATGCTGGGTTTGTCCCACCTGAGGTGTCAGAGCAGGGCTCGGGGTGTCTCAGCTGCTTTGCCATTTAAAGTGTTGCTCAGTCCTAGGTGGCCTACAGCTCTGCATTGGATGTGCAGAGGGCTGGGTACTCTGGAGGGAGAACTAGGGAAAACCAGAGCTCTCTGCAAAACACACAGAGGTGGCAGGGTGTTTCTCTTGTCGGTATGATACCAACTTCAGTAAAAGTTACAGTTCACAGAAATAATAAGCAAAGCATGTAGCTTGAATGTTGTTGGTTTTGAAAAAATTAATAATATGAACGACAAAATGATGCTATACCTCCAGCCAGCAAATGAAAATTCAGTGTTTCTACAAATGCAAAAAATTATAATACTGTAACTTTTTTACAGCATTTTGTGTTGTGTGAGTAGTTCACAAGTGTGGGTTTTTTTCTTGATATGTCTCATGTGGAAGTCCATCAAATTCTCTGTGGTTTTCTTCCTCCAAAGCAAGTGGAATGTGACTTAAAGTTACTGTCAGTAATAAAAACACCTGACAAAATAAATTTTTCTCATTCAATCGCAAAACAGATAATGAATGTAAAAACCAGCTCTCATTACAGTCCTCTCTGTAACCTTTACACTGTTTTATGGTATAGTTAATACTAGTATTTGATCATTTAGAGTAGATACTTCTTCTTTGATCTATAATACTGTTTCAAAACAATTTTTTGTTGTATGAGAGGTTAGTGGTCAATGTTTTTATACAGAAACTTGAAAATAATTAATTGAACCTGCACTTACTGCAGGAAATCTGTCAGTTTCTTTTATGTTTAATAATTTCTTCTTTCCAGGTATTGAAAAGATAAACTCATTTGTCAAAAATTTATTTTAGTGTTTGTCTGGTTACCACCCAACAGTATTTCAGTACTTATCTGTTCTTCGATTACACTTTGTCAGTCTTTAAGTACAGTCATTTCTCATCTGAGTCTCCTGTGACAGTTCTGAGGCTCAAGGTGCTCTCTTAGTTTGTCGTATTAATAAACAAAAAGATTTTTCTCCAAGTGTGGCAGCACATTCTCTACAAACTGAAGCCAAAGATGGCTGATGACACAAACATAATTGTGTGACAGAGCTGAATAGAATAGAATAGATCAGAACAGAACAGGTTTATTTGGAAGGGACCTACAATGATCATCCAGGCCAACTGCTTGACCCCTCCAGGGCTAACCAAAAGTTAAAGCATGTTTTAAGGGCATTGTCCAAATGCTTCTTAAAGGTTTGGGGCATTGACCACCTCTCTAGGAAGCCTTTTTCATGGTTTGACCATCTTCTCCATGAAGAAATGCTTCCTAATGCCCAGTCTAAAGTTCCTCTGGCACAGCTTTGAACATTATCTTAAGAGATAAGCTGTTAAAGTGTTGTGTCATAAGCTTCATATTTCATTTAATTATGGTTAACAAAGATAGTTTGTTTTCACCCAAGAAATTATTCTTAAGAAAGAGTTAATCACGCTAAGATTTCAGTAACACATTTTATATGAGAATTGTTCATTATCTTTGTCCTTACTTTTAGTATCATTAGTCAACATAATGCATAATGAACAATTTTGAGCCAACCAGGAGCACTGTTGTCCACACCTGCTTTATGAGCCATATGTCATTGCCCATAGTAGTCTCGCACACAGGAAATGCTTTGAAGAATAAAAAGGAAGATGTCTCCAGGACAATTTAATTCCCTTTGCAGTCCTCCAAAATATTTTGATTGACACTTAAATGCTACTGTCCTTTTTCAGTCAAAATGACCTTCAGAATCAAGCACTCTAGCTTAGGCAGTGTTTTTTCCTTGTGGAAAGTGTGCAGAAAATAATTACAGTTATAAACACTTGTAATATGAAATATATAATTGCTACTTCTCACTTTATGTATGACTGTACAAGAAAAAATGTAGTAGAGAGAAATGGAGTACAGAATAACTACTTAATGGTACCTTCTGTGAACAGCTGTAAGCACAGAGGGTCTTGTTTCCTACTCGATTGCATCTTTTTACATCTGCATAATACTGCTGGTTTTTTTGAAACAGCTCTTGATAGCCTTGATAATAATGAAGTGAACTGAGAAACAAACCTACCCATTATTCTTCAAAAATATTAATATGCATGATGAAACACACTGGATTGTGTGCCAGTTAAGTAGAGAGTAACTTGTCAAGACTGTTTTTCTGGTGTTTTCCTGGACTGTGTTATTCAGTCAAAGCTAAGCAAGAGACAGTATCTTGTTCTCTATTTAAAGTTTGTGTGCCATAAGGTTCCACACAATCTCTGAAGTTCTCCAGAGCTCACTGAGACATTTCTTCCTAATTTACCATATTTACACCATATCAAACCACATCAAACCTGAAGTAGACAACTTGTTCTTTTCACTGTGTACATTTTCCTGATGTGTTTATCACTTTCATGATAACCATTCCCTCAAAGATCATATAAAATCTGGCTCAGATCTGAAACACTCTGTTGTTCTTTGTGTGGTTAAATGAAATCCAGGAAGAATGATCTAGCAAACCAAATCTACCTCTAGCCAGTCTTGCCTACCCTTACTTATCTTTCTCTTTGCAAAAAGCCAGAAGAAAATAATATTCTGTAAATGAATGTTAAACAGCAAGTGTATTCCACCTTCAGAAAACTATAAAGACTAAAAGCTTTCTTACCAATTTAGGCTTTCTTTTCCTTCTTTTTTTTTTTTTTTTCCCCCAGAGATATGCAGATGTGTTGTATTCCTAAACAAGGCTAATAGGTACTGAAAAGAACAAGGAATGCTCTGATCTGTTAGTGGAATGCTATGGAAACCAAGCTGCAACACGCATGTTGATGTACAAATGCTAGCAGTGATTTATCATCGTGATTTCCACATACTCAAGTCCTCTGTTAGATCCACATCAACACATACACACACAGAATACACATTCAGTTGTACTACCAGATAACTTGCATCTATGGGTATGAACTCTATTAAGTTTTTCTTTGACATTATTCAGCAATACATGTATTGTTTAATTTTCAAGCAGGAAGTAATTCCACTTACATGAGTTATGTCAAAAACATACTGCTTCTGAATAAAAATACTTAGCTTCACAAATTTGAGATGGAGAGTGGCTAAGCAACAAGTATGCAAAATAGGCTCTAAGTTTTTGAGGATCAGAAGTTGAATTGGATCCAAAGTTTTCTACTACTGCAGAAAAACAACCTATAGGAACAACAAAATCATTAGTATCCTGATAAATAAACAGAAATACTGTTTGTAGGACATATGACTCAACTTTCTGACCTTCTGATCTCTGATAAGGTTTATTTCATGTGGGTAATTTATAAGATGCCCACAAGAGAGCTACAAGGTTGATCAAAGGCCTGAAAAACCTGGTCTATAGTAACAGTTTGAAAGAATTTGTTTTGCTTAGTCCAAAGAAGAGGAGACCCAGAGGAGGCATTGTAACTTGCTCAAAGCTGCTGCAGGAAGAAGAAATTAGAAGGGAGCTAATTTCAAGGTAAGTGAAACTGTAGGAGGATCTGTGGGAGGATCTCTATATAGAGGTAAGGTGGCCTGAGACAAAACAGATGAAGACCCTTTTCTATGCTATTTATGAGCATCTGCCAGCCCCTCAACAAGGGCAGTGTGCTTGCCCAGCTTTCTTACCTTCACCCTCCTCCATGTCTCCCATCCCTCCCTGATTCGTGGAGAGGTAGATCTCTCAGAGAGCACAACTGGCCGCCCTTTAGACAGGAACAGCCTTCTACTGCTAGTCCCTTTCCCTTCACTTGTGTCTCACTCAGCCATTCCTACCCCCCAAATTGAGTATATATTTTCAAAGAGCCTTTAACAGGCTCTATGTGAAGGCCCTCAAGGATTTCATGACTGCCAAATAGTGAATTTCTGTATTACTCATAGGATATCATAACTTGTGAGTCTGTTTTGGGGGAAGCCTAAAGCACTGCAGAAACATTAACTACTTGAGTAATCACAGTGGCTTTTTAAATACTGTTACACTGTCTGTTTGGTTTTCAGAGTGAAAAACATATCCTGGGAAGTGACGTGTCTTGCCACACTTCTTTGATTGCAGAAGTGATAGATGTCAGGGAAGAGAATAGAAGACAGGACCTCCTGGGCTTTGTGCTTCAACCTTTAAACTCATAACAGTAAATTTAACTCTCTAGGAAAAAAAAAACAAAACCAACATTTTATTGTTTGGTAGACTTACACTGAGTCCATACCTTTATATATCTGAAAACTGATCAGAAATGTATATAAAAAAGATATTCCCTTAAAGACCCCCTGTATTTTCACTGACTGATTTCAGCATTAACTGTTTGTCTCATTTCTGCCTATATTTAGATTTCCCGTTGATAATAAGTTATTTTCTCTCTACCGAAAAACGGATCCATTCATTGTTTTATGAGCTTATCACTCATTTTTTTTAAGGCTCAAAAGCAGACCTCTCATTCCTCTGTTATCAGATGCTTGTTAAACTGCACCTCATCCACATGCTTTCTGAGGTCCATAAACTTAAAGTACCATCTCACATACCTGTGGTATCATTTTGTAAATCCTGGATTGTTTTAACTAACTGGGTATACTTGCTGACATGAAGTCTGAATGCATTTTGGTAGCTTCCCAAGAGACGATTTTTGGCCAGAAAACAAAATGTAAGAAAGACGGCTGGGGGTTTTGTTTGATTATTTTGTTTGCTTGTGTGTTTAGTTCACACATTTATTACTCCACATTTTGAATAAAGCACACGTTTCAACTATGCCTATAACAACTATCTGTATTTTAAACTTGAATTGCTGTACAAAATGAAATCTCCCCTGACAAAACTCTTTACTCTCCATTTCAATATTTTTATTTAGCAAGGAAGTGATTAATCCTTTTCTTGCAAATAGAGAAGTAAAACTAAAGAACTAAAAGAAAATAAATGCTTATTTCCTGAACATAAAGGACTGGAGATGACATTTCACCAAACCTTTAATACATTAGTTACTGCATATGGTGATTATATGGGGATCAAGAAATCATGTTGTTGAGGTAACCCACTATACTGCAAAGCACATTGCAGGGATCTTTTTTATTGGACACAAAAATTAGCCCCTTCAATAGTAGATTTATCATTCCATGTAATTGTGAAACCAAAGGTCCATATTCCATGAGCTAACTCACATCCAAGATTTTAACACAACTTTCAGAATCTTGACAGAAAAGAAAATGTATTTTTAAAAATGCACATAACTTTTGGGTTTGAAGATTTTTGGATTGCCTTGTCATTTCTTTTTATTTGTACTTATTTCTCTTTCCATGAATTCTTGTATAAAATATAGCGACTTAGAAGAGTTCAGTCAACCAAAACTATCTCTTGTTTTTGGAGAAGACAAAAAAAATTGCTCTGTAACTACAAAATGTTTCTTCCTATTAGAAGATATTAAAATGAATATTGTTATAATTCCATGGGGCTTACAGCTGACCAGATTCCTCTGCCATTTCCACCTTCATTCACATTCAAAAAGAAAAAGCAATACTGTTACACCTGAGGTGTAATACTGCATGACAGGAGTTGTAGTCAAATGATAAAGAAAAAGGCAATATTTGAAAACTTCTACTGGAACTCATTTGTTTCAGATTCAGAAAAGAAAGTATTTGAGAGTGAGGTCGCATTCATGTATTTACACCATCAAGGCTCTTCCCTTGCCGTTGAAAGTCACTCTTAAAAAACCCCTCTGTCTCAGCTTCCTATCAAGGCAAAACAGTTGATGCCTGATAGCATCCTCACTTTCTTTTCTGGATCTAGGCCAATTCCTATTGAAGTCACCAGAAAGAATCCTTATGGGTTGAGCAAGAAGTTAAACTGGGCTTCCTTGGGTTTGTGGTATAGCCTTGGGTGAGGCACAAACCCTCTGTCCCATAATACATCTACCTGCATGCTACCTTCCAATATTATAGCAAGACAAGTTAATACTGCGTTTGGAGTGTGTAGTTCTTTTCTGTTGCATTTCAAGCAGTTCAAAGCAAAATCTTATTTTAGGTACCTAAATATAATTATAAAACTGAGATCATCAGATGTTAGAAGCAGATAACATCTGTAGGGTACACAAGGATATTACAGAGTTGTTGGGGTTTTTTCCCTTCCTATGAGATAATTAACTTTCTGTTTACTATGTTATTTTATTATCTGGAAAATGGAGAGCGTAAGGTAGGAACTAGCTAACAAAGAATAATAATTTTCATGATATTTACATTTTTTCTTTATGATAACTTTAAAATTATGATGCAAATATGCCAAAATACTGCATTACATTAAATTTTTTAAAAGTGAAAGTAAGAAAGGATGAATTCTACTTCTGATACGAGAAAAAATACCTTTCACTAGCTGAAAAATTTTTCTTATGGCATACAGTCAGTTTCAGGCAGGAAAATTTCAATTTCTGAGTAAAATTGTAGTAAAATTAAGCAATAAAAATGTATATATGCAATTTTTTTGTTTCAGCTGAAACATGGTTTAGGGAACAGAGAAAGAATTGGGACATACTTCTTACAAACTCAAGTTGAAGTTATATCCTACAAAATTCATATCAATCATAGAATCAGACTTGATCAAAAAGTATTTAATTGTTTTTACAGTGTGGAACAGATCCAACAGGTTAGAAGGATGTGAGAAAATTAGTAAAGGAAATATTTCACCTTTGTTTCCAAACACCCAAGGTAAGTATCATAACTAATCCTTGAAATTTAGTTAATGGGAGGAATTGTATGAGACTCATCTGACTAAATTAATGTTCACTACACTGACATAAACATCTGAGCTTAGGATTTTTTACAGTCAGCAGAGATCTGGCCAGTAGTTTATGCATATGTCTTATTCCAAACTAGATGCCAACATTTAGTCAGATTAGGTTTGCCCTATGTGGCATGGATCGTATTTACTCTCCTTCCACTACAAATGGTGACTCGGTGGCCCTTGGTTACCCGTGTGACTACCTCAGATGGAGGCATCTACATTGCAGATACCACAAAGTTGCATAAATTAATATTGGCACTTGTGATACTGTGAACATAGTTTTTGAAAGCTTGTATGATAAACAGATCTCACAGAAGAGCCTGAGCAAAGCATAGTTTAAAATAACCAACTTATTAGGTTATTTTTTTAGTATAGGAAAGAACTTGGGACAAATCCTTGCTCTTAATTATTCAAAACAAGGANAGCATGATGAGAAAATCGATATACAGCCTTCAATGTACACAAAAACTCAGAACATGACTATGCGATTATAAATGTTAATTTAAGAGTAGTGCCACATATGACCATTTAACATGTATAACTGAGAGTAAGTTCTGCACTTGCAGTTTGTTCGAGGTTTGCACTAAGTATTTCCCATGTATTTCCTGTCGGGTTTTTTTGAGCTGGAAAACTTAAAAAAGAACATCCATTCCCTTAGATGCCTTTTAGCATTTCATGCTACTGGTCTTCTTTAATTATAATAAGCATTACATACCAGAAATGGTGAATTTTGAATATTTTAGGCCGATTCTTTGTTTCACAAAGGTCATTTTATGTAACACAGGCACTGTAGAAGGACTCACAACATTGATAGATTGTCTTCTCTGTCCACTTTAAAGCCCTCTTCATAATGTGAAGTGAACACTGTAGGGAGTCTCCATTTGCCTACAAGTATTTTTAAAATTTCTTTTACTTTATTCTTCACAGCTACTAGCTATGTCTGTGGAGGCTACAGAAAAAGAAGGAGATAAGGGTTTCACTCACCATTGNCCCTTGGTTACCCGTGTGACTACCTCAGATGGAGGCATCTACATTGCAGATACCACAAAGTTGCATAAATTAATATTGGCACTTGTGATACTGTGAACATAGTTTTTGAAAGCTTGTATGATAAACAGATCTCACAGAAGAGCCTGAGCAAAGCATAGTTTAAAATAACCAACTTATTAGGTTATTTTTTTAGTATAGGAAAGAACTTGGGACAAATCCTTGCTCTTAATTATTCAAAACAAGGACTGAAATCCCTATATTTCACATCCTACCAAAGTCTACTAACTAAGGGGCTACCATAGTTACTATTCTGCTGTGAATGGCATTTAAACCTTTGGAAGATTCCCTTTTCATTCTAATGCAGTGCAGGTCATTTGAAAATCACTAATAGTTCAAAAGGATGGAAAAAATATCTTTTGCTCTTTTCAGTTCCACACCTTTTTTTTTGCTACAGACTGTGCCTCCAAGGCACGTTTGAACGTCTAACCCTTTTTNCGGGTTTTTTTGAGCTGGAAAACTTAAAAAAGAACATCCATTCCCTTAGATGCCTTTTAGCATTTCATGCTACTGGTCTTCTTTAATTATAATAAGCATTACATACCAGAAATGGTGAATTTTGAATATTTTAGGCCGATTCTTTGTTTCACAAAGGTCATTTTATGTAACACAGGCACTGTAGAAGGACTCACAACATTGATAGATTGTCTTCTCTGTCCACTTTAAAGCCCTCTTCATAATGTGAAGTGAACACTGTAGGGAGTCTCCATTTGCCTACAAGTATTTTTAAAATTTCTTTTACTTTATTCTTCACAGCTACTAGCTATGTCTGTGGAGGCTACAGAAAAAGAAGGAGATAAGGGTTTCACTCACCATTGTCCCTGTGTATACAGAGGCATGAATCACCCATTTTTACACAAGGACATTGTTTTAAAACTGCCTTGGGTAGCAAACACTTGAGATCATATT
>VYZX01017747.1:0-10272 GCA_013401335.1 Brachypteracias leptosomus
CATGCTATACATACTCCCTCCTCAAGCATACTTATTCCGCCGAATTTTAACTCATGGACACCTAGGCAAGGGAACAAATTGGGATTAAATGCTGGCCATGGGTTGTATTTAATTGCTGCCATTGCTGTTGGTGGGCAGACACGCAGCTTAGTAACTTATCAGGTCTCCACACCTCCTGACCCCAAGAAGACCTCAATTAAAGAAAATTATTGATTTTTTTCTGTTGCCAGTCAATCAGAACCAGGAGCAGTTGCTTTTGCACAGCTCCTTCCTAACAGTCTGGTCTTTCAAGAGGCCTCTCAAGATTTATGGATCTCAAATTCTGGATGGGAGCATTTAGATGCCACAAATTATTGCTTAGAGATGAAAAAAGGGTTTGTATTGAAAAAATAAGTCCATTGTTCCATCAGTAACTCTTTGAATTGGCCAATATCCTACAGATAAAACACCTGCCTTGAGAAACTTATATTGCTTATTTGACATCCTATTTCATACTGTGGTGATACAACAAATTCTGACACAACATCAGAGAATGAGGGCAGCACAAGAAGACATGCACACAACTGGATTTAGAGAAGACAATCTACTTCGTGTCAGATTAGGTACCTGATGGCAAATCTAATGTTTTGTAGCTGGTCCAGCTGTTTCAGATGGCTTACACAACTGAGATAAAGCTATTTATTTATGTTTGTATCAATTGATAATTCATGGCAGGTCTTCTGAATAATTTATTTTAAGAGTTCTTTAATATTCTTTAGCATTTGCTTTCCCTCCTGCAATGGTGTTTAGAAATATTAAGCATTCAGAATAAGATGAGGGAAAATGCTAAAAATTCCTTATCTCCCACCACTTCAAAGTAACATTCTGCTGAAGAAATAAAGGAATATGAATGCCAAAAAATACTTGCCCCTTAGAGTATTCACTTCCAAGATGACTTCCATGTCATTTTTACTCAGCACACAAGACTGGAAATATTTTGGAATCCTTTCAACTCTGCATAGATCAATCCAGATGTTGAGTGCAATATTTTTATTTTTTACTTTCTATTCACTCAACACTAAACATCAGCCAAAATCTGCCTCTCTCCTTGTGCAGTCTTTTCCATTAGTACAGGGGAATATGCAAAATGTTTTCAGTTGAAACATGCAGGAAGAAAAGAGAGCCAGTTTATGTGAGAATAACTCATGAAACTATTTATTCAATATTGCCAGCAAGGCACCGAGTATAATTACACCCAGTTGTCTTCTATTCCTCTTTAAAAAGATGACACTTTCTCATTCTTGTTTTCATTTCTGATGCTTTTGTCATAGTCATTAACAGTGAGAGAGACTAAGCTCTTATTCTTTTCAAATAAAAAAATAAACTTGCATTTTGAGTGAGAATTTAAAAATCCGGAGTGAGGTATAATTGATGACTTCTAGAGTACACAAAATATCTGTTAAGGAGTTTTCAATTCAAATAGACATTCTGCCTGAAATCACTCTTTTTATCCCTCTAGATACAATTCTAAATGTGAGGGAGAAGTAACACAGCAGGGGAAGACAAGAGGGGAAGAGATATTTTGGTTTCCCAAAATCCATTGACATATAAGGAGTTGCAAGAAATACCACCAGTTGAGGGCCGAAGGACTTGAACTAAGCTACCCCAGTGCACAGACAGAAGCCTACAAAATAAAGAAGGATTCTCTTTTTTTTTTTCTTAGAAATAAATATTTCAAAAAAGTAAGAAAAGCACATGCTATAGTGGGTAATGTTTTTTAAAGTCTCTTTCAAATCTTCTTGGCAAATAAAGTTTGGTTTGGTTTGGTTAAAAGCAGTATGGCTTATGCCTTTGGCATTCAAATTTACATGCTAATAAAAATGTGCTTATAAACTTGAATAATCACACTACACAGTCGCAAACACTGCATCCCTGAATCTAAAAGCTGCTACTGCCAACATATGTATGTTGTCCAGATATCTCCATCTGCAGTCAATTACTTTCCTTATTATGATCAAAAATCCCAGTCCTTTATAGCATACTCCCAATTATTAAACTGCACTTTTGCTCTCCAAAAATTGCAATTTTTTTATCACCTTCCCAAGTCCATATCAAATACATTCAGTCTAATTATGGCTTTTCCATCAATTTACAAAGCTTTGCAAATCCATGCTGGATTCTGAGTGTGAAGCTAAATTTCCTTCATTTCACTGAACATCTCAAAACAGAGAGCTGTAGAGCAAGGTAACTCCTCATATATACCTGTGCAGCCCCATTGGCTTCAAATTATACTTTCTGCTATCTATGTATGATTTGAATTTCCATGTCTTATTATTGGTGCAGTTGATCAGAACATATTAAACAGTGTTGACAATGCACAAGTAGAAATACCTCTCGACCTCACATCACACCAAAGGACAAGGATTGTTAAATAAAAAGCTGATATTTTCCAGATCACTTTTCACACTCCATGTGTGTTTTAAAGAGCTACCCTCTGTGTCTTAGGATTGTGTTGTCTCCACTGAAAGCAAAAAAGTGCTGTTTTCCCTACTGCTGCATCCTACCTAATCCAGAAAGCCCCAAGGGATGCTGGAAAACACAAAGTAGAGTTGCCTTTACTTAGCCAAATCAGAAAGAGAATAGAGATTGATTGGGTCTTTGCTAACTGTGATTTCTCCAGACCCAGTTCAAGTTCTTCAGAGTGATAGAAGATTTCTACAGTGTCAGAGCTTAATGTCCAGGGTCTTTCAAAACTCACACCATACCTGTTATATACAGATATATAGAGAAATAAATAGAGAGAGAAAGACAAAAAAAATCTGATAACCTTCAGATAACATTCTTCACATCACTGAAAATTTTTTTCAGGCTTAAGCTTCATAATGAGAGTTTATAAATGCTTTTCTATGTGAAGCTCCAGCTGAAGAGACTGAACATCTGAATAGCTTTATTTTGTGGTAGACACATGGATGGCAGAAAGCTGACTAGTATTCAGAACTGATTTAACCAGTTTTCAGACAACAAAGTAAAAAAAAATAAAACAGACACGAAAAATTATCCTGAAGAGATACCTGATCTTGTCACCGAAGTGACCCATTTCTGACAAGAGCCAGCAGGCAGTGACATGAGCTGTACTTGCCTAAGACTGCCTTGGGAGTTTTACAGATCCCCAGATGCTGGGCATATAGAGGAAGTCAACGAATTAACACTGGCATAAGAAAATAAGGAATCAAACCCAATACATTGGAGGCTCCTGGCATTTTTACAACATTTACTACTAATCCTAGGGTACATCTGATTCTAAGTGACAGCATGTGGCATTATCATAAATGTCAGTTGCATTATTGTTGCCACTTTCACCCTCTAATCTTAGGGAAAGCAGAGCTGTTAAGATGTTGGAAAAGAGATAGAATATTTTATCCTGATGTTATGGATATATGATCGCTTGTAACACTCCACTATCATGAAGGGGAAAAAAAGCGCTAAACCTTCTGAGCTGCTCTCATAAGACTTAGCAAATTACCAGATTCATAGGTATAAGTGGCAGGACAGAGGAAGAAGGGCTGTTAGCTAAAGTTTCCCAGTGCATCTGCTTCAGTGAAGGGGGAGTGCGCATGTACGTGTACACTCAAACATGTTTGAGGGTAGTTTGAGGGGCTTACAAGAGATTATACAACGTTGTAATGGGATATCAAGGGTTTATTTGCATGTGGTGAGTGAATTATATGAGTAATTCTAAAGCCTCCTGCTAAAATCTGCCTGTTGCGCCATCTTGTACTGTACTATATATATATATATACACACAACAATGGTTTACTGAAAAAGAAAAAAAAATCAGAAAAATCTCTGACACCCTGAAATTACAACAGAGCTTCTTTCATTTAGACTTTTTTTCTGGGAAAAAAAAAGTCTCTCTAAAATCTTTAAAAACTTCAGAAGAAAAGGAAAAAAAAACCTGCGAGTAGTACAACTACACTGTGACAAACATCAGAATGGCCCTCAATGCTTGTCAGCGCTGATGAAACCCTTTAGCCAGACCAACTGTATTGAGTGTAGAACACACAAAACCAATGAGATTTCCACCTTTACACCTGATGGCATTGTTCATTGTGGCTCCTAGGTTTTACTGGACCAGCACTAAGGATAGCATACCAATCACTCCCTCTGAGATGAATTAGAAAAAAAAATATTTGTGGGACTGAAAGACAGGTAATCTTCCATTTAATTTGCTCAGAAGGGCCTTTTCTCGTTCTCATGTGTTTACACTCCAGGTAAAAGGAGCTTCAGCATTAAAAGCATAATGCCAGTGGCACATAGTTTTTAAAGAGAATAGCACTAATCAGATTCAGTAATTGTAAAATTCAGTTGATCTTAAACCAATCTAAGTCTTGTAAAGCTACGAAGGATGTGCTCTTGACTGAGTCTCTTTGGGATATCACAAGCATTGCTTGTAAGTTAACATTTTTGACATTTACCAAACATCCTGTTAAAGCTTCTTAATATTAGGCAGATCATGTTACAATAAACTTTGTTCTAAAAAAATAAAATCATTGTTTGAACACCAACCTTTGCCCTGAGGCACATCTGCTGAGGAAGAGACAAAAACAGGTTACATCATCTTGTTAGCTTAAGATGGGGCCCTCAAAATATATATTGAAAACAGAATCCTAAGAAATCATATATTTTATTTTTATTATTCCAGGAATACTGAGTTGGCATGCTTGTCCTTAAACTTATAGTGCCAAAATTAATACAATTATGCACAAGAGCCTTGTTTTATACAAAATACAGTTTGTATTTTCAAAATATTAATACTTGGCACATGCAGAAGAGCTTTCACCGTGGAAGAATTTCAGCTTGCCTCACAAACAACTAAACTTTCTGAATACCCCTACAAAGGAAATAAGAACAGTCTCTATCTGAAGTTCATATTAAGTGAACATCAAAAAGAATAGAAGGTTGTTCTCCCACTTTCAGCCAAAAAGAAACAGAATTGGGAAGGCAGACTCAATATTCAGGGATACTTCAGTAATGGGTTCAATATTAGCACATTGCTGAATACTTGGATTCAAATCCATGCCTCAGCACTTTGCTAAAGTGAGGTACTGATCACTATATCCACGTTCTCACTTCTGCCCTTTCAGCTCGACGCAGTCATGGCATACATTTCCCTGCTCAAAGGGAGCAGTAGAGTCTGTAGACCACCTTTGGTCAACACACTCATATCTGCCATTAGCACCTACAGCAGAAGGGCTGATGTGACCCATTTTGCTGAAAAAGAGACTTCATCTCCCTGCTAGCCATTGCAGAGAAACAAAGGTGCTGCTCTCCTGCCTTTCCCCCAGCCAAATGCTCCAGCCGGGAGGGCATGCATGGGCTGTTTCATCTGTCACCTGAGTTTGGGAAGCATGAGCCTAAGGAAGTCAGTGAGCAAGATGAAAGGGACAGCATGGTCACTCATCTTGAAAGAATTCACTTCCCTTCCCAAATTTATCTTGCTCTGTTCATCCATCTTCCTGCCACCTACCATTTTGAAGTGAGGTGTCTTTCTTTCCTTTTTCTTACTCCCTATCACAGTCAGATTGTCTGACTCTTTCATTCCCTCTTTTCAAGAATAACATAGTGCTATACCCAGGAATATTTCTTGGAGGGGAGATGTGGTGGGTTTACCTTGGCTGGGTGCCCGGTGCCCACCCCTAGNACACACTTCATTGTGCTGCAGGGATAGTAATACATCTGTCAGCACACCTCCTACAAGGTAATATGCTTGCTTTTTAGATAGATTTTAGCTTTGGAAGAATTTTACAGGAGATAGCAAAATAACTGCAGGTGAGATTTCCAATGACAAAGACTTGGTTGGCTGATGCCAATTACTGTGTGGCATTCTGGTGATCCTGCTATTATCTCGAAAAGAAAAATAGTCCATTACTCTTTATTCTCCACTTGGTAGGATTTAATACCCCTGGGAAGTGCATCTCTGCATCTTCAGGCATCCATAGGGAACTGCCAATGCCTACTTGCCCAGTTTTCAAAAATTCAGAATTTCAATGCCATTTTTATTTCCATGAAATCCTCACCATTTTCAGCTGTTCAAATATCATTGTTCCAATAAAATCTGGCACTGCATGTTCCACAAAAGCCTTTTAAAACAACTGAATTATAAAACGTTACACAAAGGGTATTTTGTCTCATTCAAATGGAATAATAACAAAATTAATCCCAGGAGGAAAACCACATCTCAGACAAGACCTTTTACAGTGAATTCAATTTTTGTATGTCCAGTTGACATCTGATTTTTTGTGTATTAACTGAAAAAGCTGGTTCCTCAGAATAGGCTTGCTTTTCTTTTGACTATGAAGGAGAACTTCTTTTATCATGATAAACTATTTCCAAGTAGTGATAGTTAAACATGTAGCCATGATCACTATACATGCCATGGAGTTTATGATCTGAAAAATTCACGTGTCAAAATCTTCAGAATTAGATGGAATAAGTTCATCAGATAAATTCAAAAGACTGGAAGAGAAGACACCCAAAATTATTTGGCTTCCAGTCATAGTGTTAGCTTAGCTGGCTTCCTCATGCTCACCCAGAGAAGCAGGGAGTGGGTTAGGTGCACAGCCTAGATCTCTTGGCTATCTGATTGGTGTCAGTCTAGAGCTCCATTGAACAATGCAACTTGTCCTCTGGGTGAAGAGGTTTTAAAAATCTCTCTGTTCTTCCATATGCACCAATAATTCCAATGGAAAATTAAATCTCTCTCTAAGCGTGCTGCTGGCTGAAGAATCCAAAGGGCATGAAGCCCTTATGAAGCCACCCTTAGCATTTTCAAGAATCTTCAGATTGAAGTTTCCCATAAGAGTTAGGTAATTGAAGATACACATTTCAAAACCTAGCAGAACCTCCCAAAATACCTTCCTGCAACTTCAGGCTCCCAAATACTGTATGAAACTCTGGTCCTTAATCATAGAAGTCAAACAGCGAGGCATCAAGTAGCTTGTTCAGCTAACTTAGCTACTTCTTCTGGAATAAGCACTTTATCATAATGTCATTCTGTAAGATTGACAGAAGCTTACACTTATTCTCAGGATGTTTAGTCCAGGATTTCACTCAAAACAGCTAGTCCTTCATTTCCATTTATTTTTATTTTGCACTATATCACATATATTAAAACAGAAATTAGAAGTTTGAAAACTTGAAAAAAAATCACTAAATAAGGCAGTATTAAAAAGAAATTACATTCTCACAAAAGTGCTGCAAGTTAATCAAGGAAGAGTTTAAGTGAGGTTGAATGTGGTATTCAGCATTACCCAAATTCTACTCCTACTTGATACTGATGGAAGTTTGTGGATATGTGATGCCTGTTTAATGACCCATGAGGTCCTAAGTCCATTTCTTACAGCTTATATGTAGGCGTCGCACAGCATGGCTATGACAATAGCAATGACTTAATACTCTGGTTGGCAGTATATCTATGCAGCCAGCTGATTGAATTACTGTTCAGAAATAATATAACTAGCCTTAAATGGGAAGCAGAATAAATCAGGCTTTGTGGAATTCCACTCTGTCATGGCCAGGTGCCTTCCAGTACTAAGTGAGGTTATATTAAGCTGCCTTAGATATTTCTAGTCTAAGATGCAACCTGCAATGTAGACATAGTAATGAAAATGCTGTCAACATGAAGCCACAAAAAACGAATCACCTGCATATCTTCAGAACCAATCCTCTTAAACTAGGGCTCAGGTAAAGGTAGGAAAGTAAGTATAAAAGTTGATGGAGCTTTCCTTCCCAGCAGCTTTCCAGGGACGTTTCACCCACCCACAGAGACTCTGTGCAAGGGCTTCATCTAACTCTAGACCATTTTGCCTTAAATGAGGAGAAGCTGTCACTGTCCCACACTGTCAGTCAGGCACTTTTCTCTTACAGTAAAATGCTTCTAAGGCACTAGTCTCTCGGTCTGATTCTTTAAAACTATTATATACAGGTGCTTATATGACTCAGTTCATGCTGCTTCACCACTAGACAAACATGCCATCTGAATGAGACTATTATACCAGGCACCTCACTCTAAGCCAGGCATTATAGTTTCAGATACTTCTTTGGCTTCCTACATGATGGAGCAGCTTGGCACTACCTGGAGTTTCAGTAAGTGATACAATTTTCAATTTCATCCTGAGCTTACATGGTGATGGACAGTCAGCCTGTAAGCCTAGAAAGCAGGAGGGGAGCTTGTTTGCTTAGTCTGAATCTCTAGGGTATGCTCACTTCTGTTCTAATGTAAATGTTTATGAGGGATGCAATAAAATATTAAATGAATAATTGATATTTACTTTATAGTAATTCAGATCCTTGCTTGTTTGAATAATATCCATTATTTACAATATTCTACTTAACTAGGAGTGATTTCTCTTTGTTCACACCACTTACTAATTACTTGTTCCATCTGACACATTTTCCAGAGCCATATTGAGACGGTTATTGCATGTCACTGTTTAAGGGCTTAGTATCCATTTTCCAGATACCCTGTAACACAAAAAGAAGAGCTTCACAAACATATTTCTTGAATGGTGTATGATCTTTAACTCTAATGGATTTTTGCCATACACAATCATTATCAAGATGTAGGTATATTAATTAAAGCTAAATGATGGAAAAAGATCCACAAAATATTTAGCACACAGTTTGAATTCAATACGCTCGATTTGTACTTATAGCACGCATTATGCAGGAATATTGAAATGATAATTTCATTTTTAAATGTCCCCAAATCTTAAAAACTTCATACCCAAAGTGCATTATCCAGAGAAAAAATATTCATTTTTCAAAAGGCTTCAGTCATCCAATTAAAGAGCAAAAATTAAGCCTCATGATTAATCTGCAAAACCTGAAAAGTGAGTAGTTAAAACTGAGTTTATAAACAGCATACAGCTTGAGAATTATCCATCCAAAATATCCGGAGCAAATTTACAAATTCCAAATACAGATAATGCAAACAATTCACTCCTGTTCCAATTAATCATGCAATCAGTTCAATTAGTACAGTCCAATCTCACACATCAGTTCATGTTACATATCAACAACCCACCAACATGCCACTAGTCCCAGTGCACACTCCTGTTTTGTGCATACTTAGGTATTACAGAGTGTGCAGTGAAAAAGGAATCCCATTTCCCTGCTAAATACAAACGTGCCCCACAGATCAACTTTCATGACCTGTTCTTTAATATGGGTGTGAGAAACACCAGAAGAAAAAGAGGAACACTGAATGTGAGCTGCTGTCAGAAGTCCCACCTCAAATTACGCTGTGAATTTGCCTTGCAAAACTAAAGAATGTTATAATACTGTTGTAATAAACATGACATAATTCAGACAAAATGCTTTTTGCAAATGAAGTGTCAAATGTCTCCTCCTTGAGACATAATAAATGCAATTGTGGAGTAGTTGAAAGGCAGGCTGCAGGCATTTATCCTCTTGAAGAATAGTTCTCAATGAACGTGAGGGCATCCTGCTTGTTAATTCTTATTGATATATTAAAAACAAAGTGAATAATTGCATTTAAATTGGCAAAATTATCATCACCCTCTCTGGATGATGCTTTACGTGTAAGCAAGGAGAACTTGCATGATTTTGTACTGTTATGCCAGTAAAATCATTCCGGAAATACAAAGTGCCAGATTGCAATTTATAAAGTTACTTCACCTCCCAGTGACCTCTGAAATTTTGTAGAAAGTTATTGCAGAGGTGATATGCACAATAAACAGTGGACTGAACTTATGGGAAAAAAATCACTGATTATTTCAGACATCCCCTAGAGGAGGACCTCAGACCTGAATCCAACTTCCCCTTAAGTTAATCTGAACGCAAAAATATTACAAATATATCACCATTGAAGAAATACTTGATTCCACTATTGACTTTTTGGTTTTCAAACTACTACTCTGGGGATTTAGTCTAGGCAACACCTGCAAGTATGTGTTTTTCCCTGTGCTCTATCTTTTTATATGTGGGATTTTAATAGACTTGTTATATACATTTAGGTTTTGTCTACAATTTTGCCAAAGAAAATTTCTATTACTAAAAGCTGCATCCTTTGTACCTGCAGAAGACCTAACACACAATGTTCTTATCTAATTAATATTATATTATCCCTAATACACAAACAGAAAAACTTTATTAAATCCAACAAAATAAGACTGGAACTAACAAACTCCCTATTTCCAACCCTTCACTCGAGTCCTGTGCTGCTTTCCATCCACACAGAGGAGCTTTAAGGTAGGATTGATAGGACTTTAG
>VYZX01017748.1:39310-50550 GCA_013401335.1 Brachypteracias leptosomus
TAGTTGAAAGATGTCACTGCCTATAGCAGGGGGGTTGGACTTGATGATCATTAGAAGTCACTTCCAACCCAGGACATTTTATGATTCAGAGATCTTAGCACAATTTATAATAACAGCATTTTTCATTCACCTTATGGGGAGAAAATTCACCTTCCTTTCTAGGAAAGGGGGAAACACCAGCAGCGAAACACTGTTCATGAAATTGTAGATCCAGTTTTGTTAGAAAACCATACAAATATTTAGAAGGAAAAGAGCTGACAGAAGAAGAATGTTTAATTTCTAATTTGAGGAATGAAAACAAACTGAAACAAAAAATGAATGGATTGAAACTGAGGTTACATTGCATGTAGCAATGTAGGCACCACGGCTAAATGCACTTTTATGGCAAATGGATGTAGCTTTCCATATTCTCACCCTTTTAAGTTCAAGTTCTATCAATTTTGTTCTAAAACCCAAATTGGGGGGATTTTTAATTGTTTGTTTAGTTTTAGTTTGCATGCCTTCTTAAATTTCAGAATAAAAAAGTCTTTCAGAAGATTACTTAGCATAGAAAGTGTGACAAAAAATAGACTCATCATAAGATGCTGAATAAGCTAAAGAATTCTTAAAAACAATATTTATTGTGAATATAACCATATATACTATTTCCACTCTTTTTATTTTTTGATAAGCACTTTCAATTTGAAAGGAAGTATTAAGTTGCAGTTCTATCAGCAACTGTATTGGACTGTAGTAGAAAAAATAAACTTGAACTGGCAACTGAACTGCACCAGCTGAAGGTCTCTCTTTACCTTAGACTTGAGTGGAAAAGTCTTTTCCCTTCTAACAAGAAGATTTAAAAATCTTTCCTCTTCTGCAAAGAAACAGAACAAAGATCTTGTAAAGTTTCTTTAACACCTGCTTCGCCCTGTGTCTGCAGTTATTCTATATATTATGCAATTTAGTTAAAGATCATAATGTTTTATTTATTATCTCCTTTTTGTCCTGTGAGACATTTCCCATGATCTATTTCCTTAAAAATTCCTGGAGATGTCAGGGTTACTTATCACTGATTATTTATAATTAATTAGTCTTAATAACATGACCACACATTTATTAAGTCACTGTCAACTCCATATGTAGGAAACTTGTAAATATGGCTTATGTATAAAAATGCAGTCCATTCCTCAGGTGGCAATTAGACTGTTTTCTGAAAGTTTAACAGAATATTGTTGTTTATCTTGTATGAAAAGTATTCCAATGTGCTTATGAATTGAAATCTATTTTTCCATAGAATAAGTGAAACTCACACTATTATTTCCCTCTAAAATTCCAAAAATATCAGGAGTGACTTCCCAGTAAGAGTTGAATTTGCCATTATTAATAGAATGTATAGCCTTTTATTTCTAAAATTTTAATTTTAATTTTGTTTTGATTTGTTACTAACTTGAGTCTTTAAATGCTATCTCAAAAGTAAATACTGACAAGCATAATAAAAGGAATAGTATTTTATGGCTTTGATATTAAAATTATATTCTCAAATTAATCTTTTATTGTTTTAACACTATGCATCTTCTAAATATTAATATGTGGAGAGCTGAACAAATCCAAATATGTTGTGCTATAATTTAACAGGCACAGTGGGTAAAAAAAACAGAAAATGAATTTAAATGTTTTATGTTTGTATTATAAATATTAATTTCACCCTCTTTGAATCCCTACTTGCATTCCCTTCTCTAATAGCCTATGTCTTCAAGGTTGCCAGAACATTTATCCCACTTACTAGGCCAATATACTACTCCCAGATACTAATAGCAAGAAGATTTTTTACCCAGTCATGGTCCTTTTCTCAATATTTTCTCTTTAAATAATGCCAGATATTCAAGCAGAGTGTCACTATCGTTAATAAAGCAAAAAAATTATAATTTGCAATTTTATTTACCTTCCTGATAACAACCTCCTCATAGATACATCTGAAAGCTTGCTTTCTAAAAACAATTAGAATATAAAGAGCTGTTAAACTAGAGCAGAGAAGGGATGACTATTACAAGCATCAGCCTGTGCTGCATACCAGCTTAAGGTAAAAATGCTTTTATATTCCCAGCTCCTTTCGTTACGGATGAGAGAAAGGGGCTGCAGGTTGGCATGATCAGAAGAAAAGGACACAGAAACATCTTTAATGACTTAGTGGGAGAAATGAGATTATCCTCAAACTAAAGTATCTCTCTGTAGTTCTGATGTTGGACGTTTACTTTTTCTGTGGTACAATAATTCAATGACAGTTGATAAAGATCACAAAACAAATGAAAGGCTTTTGAATTTAAAGTAAAGAAGAATTCATAATTCTGTGTATTCCCCTTTCTGCCTCCTAGAGCAAATTAATATAATGCTGCAGCTGTAAGAACAAGAGCCATAGGGGCATTAGGAGAGAAAATAAAAGGAACCTAATTCTAAGACTTTATGATTAGGGAAATTACCCAGGGATAGTAATACCTTGCTTCTACTTTCTGATCTTAAGACAGTGAAACTCTGTGATTGGAATAAGGACCAAATTTTGCCATTTCTCAACTTTCTGTTGAGCTGTTTCAAGCTTAATTGTAGTTACATAAAAAGTCAATCTTTCTCAAGATACAGTGCAAGCATTTCACTTATCCTCAATGCTCTACCGAATCCAATACTTTAACCCCACAGAGGATGCGTTCCTCTGTTTGTCTTTTAATAAGGAGAGGGCCTGCTGATGACTACCGAAAAGGACTCAGTGCTAGCTGCAGTTCACTTACTTTCTTTTGTTGAGAAGCACTCAAAATTGTCTTTCACAAGTGCTTTGGTTTTCCTATAGAAAACTTCAGAACCTAGTTTCTTGCATTGCCATAGTAGAAGCTGCACTTTAGGCATGAAGTGCTGCAAGCTGGATCACTTTTACCCCTGAATAGCCATTTTAGGATGACTCTTGACTCTCAAGATACTCCCTTTGATTGGTATAAAATTTATTTCACTAGGAAATATAGAGATTTTATCCAAACAAGCTAGGTCAGTGAGAGACATTTCACTTACTTCATCTAGCTCATTACCTGACTGGTGAAGACAGCAAGTGACAACCAAAAATAGCACAATATGTCATTTAAAAACAAACAAAAAACCCAAATACCACTGTTTAAACTGTTTTAAAATATCTCTTCATTTTGTTCTGCCCATCATGCCATCATGGCTGCCAAGCTCAGTATTGTTATTAAGACTTCTCTCAGCCCTACAGCACCAATGGTAAGTAGTTGATAAGGAAAAAAGCTCTCTTATTTTTTAGCTGTTCTTTCAAGTTATATTTAATCTCTACTGACAAAGAGCTCTTCAGCCAATGGTAGAAAATTTGATTGCAAAATTACCACAGTGATGCTAAGCTCAAAGGTGTTTCTGAAGTACATATACAAGCTCATGGAATGACTCCTTTTTGTTTTGAAAACTTAATGGGAAGCCTGTGTCATCAGTGAGCTCAGCATTGACCCAGGCAATGGTACTTGCTTTTAAAAGTCACTGCCTATTGTTTGATCAGGTAAAGTAAATATTCTGTGTCATAGAGAAGCATATCTAATGAGAATGGCTTTACCTTGTGAAGCTAAAGTGCAGTAATATGATTCTTAAAAATAAGATCCTCCTTGGTTAAATTACCTTCCTTGTTGAATAAGAAGCTTTCACCATAAATACACAGAAACATCTGAGGGCTTTCCCATGATGATCTCAATTTGTAATGCTTAATACATAGCTACAAAGTCACCTCTACAATATTAGAAATACCTTCTGCCCACTACACAGGGAATCAGAAATACATAACTTAGGTTGAATGAACTACCTTAAACAACCAGTTTAAATGGCCATGAGTCTAATAGCTTCTCTAAATGCAATATTTACAAACTAGAATGTCAATATGTTGTGAAAGTGAAAACATAATAGGTAAAATACATACATTCTAATATGATTCAGATGGCTTACAAATGCAGCTCAAACTTAATTCTTTTAAAATACTTCTGAAGATAAATCAGTCACAAAGATACCAAAATTATGTCAAAACTCTCATAACAACTGTGTCTAGTCTCATCATTTAAAACCTGTGGCTTCACAAGAGGCAGAAGGATCATAATGAAAGCCTGAGATTGCTTGACAATGTTCATGCAAAAACTAGGAAAACTGTCACAGTGATCAGCTCAAAAAAGCTATTAGCATGTTGTGTCAATCTAGATTCATGAGATTACTGTTATCTGAAAAAGTCAGACTGGATGATTTATAATATTTATGTGGCAGAAACTATAGCTCTAGGTCTCAGTCTGTCTTGTGCATGGTCTCAGAACATCTTTATATAAATGCTGGCTCAAGTCCTAGACATCAGTATCAGACTTCTGTTGAGATGAGATACAATGCATGTAAAGGTTATCAGGTAAAACAGAGACAAATAATCCTACAATGTTTTGGGTTGGAAAGGATCCTTAAAGGTCATCCAGTCCAACCCCCCTGCAGTGAACAGGGACATCTTTAACTAGATCAGGTTGCTCAGAGCCCCATCTAAACCTGACCTTGAATGTTTCCAGGGATGGGGCATGAGGGTAAGAAAGCTCTGAAGAGGAATCTGCACAGGCTGGAGCAATGGGTTGAGGTGAATTTTATGAAGTTTAACAAGGCCAAGTGTCAGGTCCTGCCCTTTGGTCACAACAACCCCAGACGATGCTACAGTCTTGGGGAAGAGTGGCTGGAGAGCTGTCTGGCAGAAAAGGACCTGGGGGGGCTGGTGCACAGCTGGCTGACCATGAACCAGCAGTGTGCCCAGGTGGCCAAGAAGGCCAATGGTATCCTGGCCTGTATCAAAAATAGTGTGTCCAGCAGGAGTAGGGAAGTGATCGTGCCCCTGTACTCAGCACTGGTGAGGCCGCAGCTCAAGTATTGTATTCACTTTTGGGCACCACAGTATCAGAGAGACATTGATGTGTTGGAGTGAGTCCAGAGAAGGGCAATGAAGCTAGTGAGGAGTCTGGAGAACATGTCTCATGAGGAATGGTGTTGGTCTCTTCTCCCAGCTAGCAATAGGACACGAAGAAATGGGTTCAAGTTGTGCCAGGTGAGTTTTAGATTGGATATTAGAAAAAAATTATTTACCGAAAGAGTGGTCAAGCATTGGAACAGGCTATCCAGGGAAGTGGTGGAGTCACCATCCCTGGAGATCAAAAAATGTATAGACTTGGCACTTCAGGACATGGTGTAGTAGTAATGGTGGTGTTGGGTTGAAGTCTTTTCCAAACTCTATGATTCTATGATCTACCACCTCTCTGGGCAAACTGTACCAGTTTTTCACCAACACCATTGTAAAATATTTCTTCCTTATACCTAGTCTAGATCTACCCTGTTTTAGTTTAAAACCATTGCCCCACTGTCCTGTTGCAAAAGGCCCTGCTAGAAGCATTGCCTCCATCTTTCTTATAGGCTCCCTTTAATTACTGGAAGACTGCAATAAGGTCTCCCTGGAGCCGTCTCTTTTCCACACTGAACAACCCCAACTCTCTCAGCCTGTCTTCATAGGTGTCAGCCCTCTCTCTGATCATTTTCGTGGCCCTCCTCTGGACTCACTCTGACAGATTCATATCTTTCTTATGCTGAGATCTTCATACTTGTGGTAATGTTCATTCACAGATTCAATTGGAATTATGATCATTGCATAAAAAATTTTTCTGTGTACCAGTAAACATTTTAAGCCATAAACATTTTATAAACAAGGGTAAGAAATTTTAAGTCACTGTTGCTGCCAGTTTATTATATCTGCAAATTCTATCTCACCTAACAAATATGCATAACAATATTAAAGAATCATACAAATTCCACTGTAATGTTAGCATACATAGCAAGCATTGTAGAACAGGACTCAAGAAGCATCAGAGACTGTTATCATTAGACAGGAATTCACAACAGGTGCTTGTTAACATATGCAAAATATTACAACCTTAGGCAAATGTTATCAGCACATAACTTTTTTAATATACAAACTATTGAATCACATGGTGGTGTAATTTCAAAAAATACTGTCCAAGGTTAATTTTCATTAAGTTCTGTATTAGGTTTTCAAAGGAATTTTGAAAGCTAAATTGAGTAATAGTGTTTTGAAAAGGAGACTCATCTACAAGAATAATATTGTACTTTTTTCTTAAATAAGGAAATTGTAGTGAAACCTGCTATAAGGCTTTAAGTAAATAAAATATACAATTTCACAAGAAGATAACACCCTATAGAACTAAATAATAATGGAAGGGCAATACCTGACTGCAAAATATGCTGTTTAAATTCTTCCTATTTAAATATGTAAGATTTAATGAAAAAACCCTTATCTTTAGAATTACTTAAGTTGTTTTAAAATTATGATCTGTCATTCAAAGCTGACAATATTCAAAGCATAGAAATATGCTAAACAGCAGTTAATAACATGAAAATGAAGGAGTCATAAACAATATTAAAAAGTCTATTCAAACAAGCAAATGGGTATGTCCATTAAAGTAGGGTAAATAGACCTGTTCCTCTAAAGTGCTAGGAGATATGTAGTTGCCAAGGTACTCAAGTTCTCTATTATATTTTTCATTTAAAAATGGCAGCCATACAGAATCTGGTTGGACAAATAGAAAGTCATAAAATTGAGTTCATTGCAAACTGTATTTCTCAATTACCTATATAAATTAAATATGTTAATTTTTCACTAGCACTAAACTAGTTTTGAATGTGACATCAGCTTCTAGTGAATGGTATATACGTATTGTCCTTTGAGATCTACCATCCAAATACTGTATATGATCAAGTGAGAAGATTTTGAGCAATTCATAAATAAAATAATGAATCTCTATGCCATTTAACTTGTGAGATGAAACAAGATCACAGCCTGTGGTGATGCTGAAAAAAATCCATAAACTATCTATAATTCAACAATAGAACAGCAGGAATACCTAAAGCAGGATTTTTAAAAGAAAACAATTCAATATTTTCCTATTTAAGACAGAGGAGGCATATGAAAGGCAGAAAGAAAAGGAAGAAGCTAAACTTCAGAAAAAAATGCATCAGTGTGACAGATGGGAACATTTAAAATGTGAGAGAACTTGTGGGGCAGAAAATAAATTCATCTCCCATGTTGCAGGAATGTTGAAAAAATGAAAAAAGTTATTTGAAGCTTTTATACTTTGAAAGCTTCTGTAGTAAAGGCAAGAAAGTTTGAGAAAATGTGATGCTTATATTTCAGGTTGCTAAACATATGTTGGGTGAACTTTTGAACCTTAAAATAGTATTTTAAAAACCACAAAACTACTGGATAAGTAACTCCCACATACACAGCCCACCATAACACCCACATCTTACTTTTCTAGCAGACACAGTGCTTACAGCTCCTGTTCTGATGGAGAGAAACAGGAATTTAGACAATTTCTTAATGACAGAACATTTGGTAATGGTGGTTTAACAGCCAACAAGGTTTGTTGTGGGGTTTTTTAAAGTGTTTTCAGAGGGTCATTTTTTTTTTTCTCTCCATTCTCCTATTACCTGTAGAAGTTTGCAGCAATACTTGGAAAAAAATAGACTTATAATGCAATCAGAATATCAGTTATAACATATTTTTAATTACAAAATAACTGTGGTGATAACAAAGAAATTGAATAAATCTGAAAGTTTATTTAAATCAGCTTATACTATGCTTTGGCTTTAATGCTATGTAGTCAAAATCTGTCATCTATGTGGTGCGTTTTTTATGAGCTCACTATGGACACTAGTAGGAAAACCGGGTTGCAACAAGTTGTCATTATTTCAAAAAGTTATGTAGCCTTACTGCAGAGACAAAATCTAAGTATTTTGCAATTAGGTTGATATAAAATATGGAAGAATTCTTGACAGATCACTCAAAAAGGTTTCACCTCCAATGGGAGCTCTATGCCAATGACCAAGACAGAGCACAGAGAAATCATGTGATTGTTGACCTCTCAGTCATGGGACAGAGTGTTGAAAGCAGAAGACCCTAAACTACAAATATGAATATAGATAATACTGGAGTTGCAACAGTGATGACTGCAGTTCTTCCTCAAGTACGTAATTAAAATACAGGAAGCTTTAATGAATCTTCCTTTTTGAATCACACAATTAAACCAGACAACTTTTGTTCATATTGTTTAAATTGGGAAAAAAACCCATAAGATAACAAGTTAGGTATTCATCCCTAACAGAGAGTTTTGATATCCAAAGTAGCTGTGCTGTACTTCTGGTACCTAACCAAGCTCACTCAAGAGTTGCCTGTATGTCACAGCTTTGTGTTATAACATACACTGAAGGATTCCTCTGTCAAACATACTCCCTGCGTTCTGTAGGTTGCTTATATCTCCTGGCTGAGAAATGTAGAGCTCCTATACCTCCAGGAACAGCATGAGAACTAATCATGTATGAAAGCTTTTAAAGAAAAAAACAGCACAAATGCAGAACAAAGTCAAGTGGGATGTTGCTATGTTGGCACAGCATTTAGACTAACATCAGCATGATGCATAAATATTTTATTACAGACAACTGTGTCAGCATTCTCTGTGCTAATTGTAGCATCATTGTGACAATGGAAAAAAATCAGTGATCTAAGGTTTTGAAGAAAACATGGGGAAAAAAAGGATGAAGGACAGAGAAAATAGAATACTGACAATGTTTAGCAGAGCAGTGCATTTAATGACCAGTGAAGGAACACCAAAACAATGGAGAGATAAGTGATGGATTGTCTTGCATTACTGCAGAAGAAAATCAGAAGGAGGAAAGTAATGGACATGGTTCTTAAGGATTTAACAACGTAGCAAAGACATTTGCCTGTAGATCATAGAACCTTCTAATGGCCCAGCATTCACTTGATGAAATTTAAGACACTAGTATCCTAAATAACTCTCTGCCTGTATAGAAATAATAGTAGAATAGGGGAAATTAAGTTCTCACAGGGGAAATTATGTTCTCCCATAACAGATCCTGAAAAGGGAAGAAGACAGAGGTAAGAAGTATCAGGAGAAATGAAGAGTTTTTCCAGGACTGGGAGAACAAGAGAGCTTAGGAAAGGGAGACTGAAAACACACACAACTTCTGGGAAGAAGACCTAGAAAAAAATTTGTAATAGGCTGATCCAGATTCCCAATTTCAAAAGGCAAAGAAATAAAAAAACAATTGGAAGGAAAGTCAGAATGAGGGTATCAGAGAATGCTGAATAGAGTCGGAAAATATTGGGGGGAAAATGTACACAGTGACTCTTTGCATAGGAAACTATAAGAATGGAGAATGATAGGGGTTAAAGATAAAGTTCTGGCATAAAAATGAACATGAGAATTGAAAGGATCCTAGGAATAAAGCATGGGAAGCAAAAACATAAGGAGTCATTGGGAAAGTAATAGACCAGCAGCCAAGATGTGTACTGAGCCTGGCTGGCAGGAGCAGCAGACTGCAGTCTCATCAGTGTGATTGGTTAATGACGTGACTGTACAGCTTGTCTCCAGTTCTCTCTGGGAGAGTCTACTGATCACAGATTTATTGTTGGAAATGCCGCACTTTCTAACTATGTGTTTTACAGCTGGGGAGGAGTCTACTGCTCTGGAAAGCATGGTGAGGGGATTTGGAAGTGAAAATGAAGGACATGACCCAGTTCCAATGGATTTTCAAAAACAGCTTTCAAATAAACAATGTGAAAAGCGAATAAACTTATTTTCATCATTCAGTCTCCCTTCTCCCCCCAAAAAAAGAAAAAAAAAAAAGATGAGATCAAAATAGCAGTTCATTGATCAAGTCAAAAGATACTTGGAAACCTAATGGAATGATCTTGATTCAGAGCTGATGAAGGCCCCTATATAGATGTAACTTCAGCTTTGTACCTACACACTAACCATTATGCTGAAACTTAAATAAAATTTACTGCCACATCACTGTTCATGCTACATTGATAAGTCTTGCTTTCATGCAGTGCATTACAGTGCTACAAGTGTATCTCCTTAATTTCTACAGTTCTGTTTATTTTTCCATTGTACACTGAGCAGTAATCTTAGGATCTGAGCAATTACCTCTCTGACTTAATTTCTCAGCCCACCCATTAGTCTTTCTCCTACAAATTCTCCCTTGAAAGCTTCAGCTTGAGTTATAGAAGTAGCTGCCATAAGTAAAATAGTAATAATAATAATAAAGTAAAAATTATAAATGTCAGCAATAAACACAAAGTTAGGAGGAGAAATCATCCAGAAGTTTTTTCCCATGTACTTTCCTTGGAATTGCTCAGGGGGAGGTTGCCCCCATGTAGCAAACCATTTTACTCTAACACAATAGAAGCATTTCATGGTTAGCTATCCATAAATTCTGCAATGGAAGACTTTTCCACATTAAAATATTGATGTGCTAAAACTTGAACTCTAGGGAATGTTATAATATCTTTGGTTTAAAAATAAAATAATGAAAGTCTCATTAGATAAGACCCAGGCACTTTGTCTTAAAATATATTATAAAACAAAATCCTTTCCTTCTGATTTTCATTTTATATTTCTTTTCAAAATTTTCATATTTTAGTCTGAACCCTAATAAAAGAAAAATTTGAAGCTGGAATCTACTTACTTTCTGAAATTGCTTTAGTATTTTAATTTGTCTTTATAAACTGAAAAGTGCCTTTCCGTCAGGCAAAATACATCAGATCAGCTAGCAAGCTTTGTTTTATTTCTACAGAAAATATTTAATGTATTCATCCAATGCATTGGTGCATTTACAAAAATGATCTCTTTGTTATGCAGTGTGAATAAGACTTAAATTTTAAAAATAAGAACCCCAAGTATTTATTACATCAGCTTAATACAGAAAAGATAATTCATTCTATCTGTGGGTATACACTGCTAATGCTACTTTATGCAAAAGTAAAAGTGAAGATACAGAACTAAGAATACTGAAACATAAGAAAGAGGAAATAAAAGAAGCAGTCAGTAACCACTGTAGTATCTTCTAGCAGTAGTCCAGCTCTTAAAGATCCTTGATTGAGAACTAGCGAAAAGTGAGGATGATCACTTACTTCTCCAGTATGACTCAATTCTTTTTAAAAGTAAGCTTAATGGACTTATATTCAGGGAAAGGAAGATTCGTTCTGAGTTTGAAAGATGCTAAAAAACTGATTGGAGGCACATGTGAAGTAACCTACTTTGATCATTGTATACATTAATTAATCTTTTAATCTAATAATTGCTGAAAGAGTGCATCTGTGGTGGGTTTACCCT
>VYZX01017751.1:0-25399 GCA_013401335.1 Brachypteracias leptosomus
TCGACCGTCCCAACTGCGACATTACCTAAGCTGTGAATTACAAGCACACTTTAGCTTAACATATTTTATAGATTGTAAGTAATGCTTTCAAATGAGGCCACATGCATTATTTTCCTTTCCTCTGAAGAAGACATCTAACATTTAGAAAAAAAGAAACAAAACCCAACCCATTACACATTTCACAGGGCATTTACACAAAATAAATTTGCTTTCTGATGACTCTTTTTGCTGTGAAGATCTTGCAATAGTTACCATACCAGATTTCCTGATCTGAACAAAGCTCTTTTATTCATCATCCCAAATCAGCTCTCCCTCCCACCCAGCTGAATGATGCAGAATTGTCACTTACAGCAACGAAAAAGATAAGTGTAAGCAGAATGTTGTGTGATTTGTTGATTCTGGCTTCTGCTGTCTTCTTGCAGCTGCTATGGTCTGGAGCATGAGATACTTACATGAACTGGGTTTCAGATGAATACTTACTTGTTTGTAATTTAACCAAAAAAAAAGGAAAAAAGAAAACACTTTGTCAGTGATATCTACCTTCAGGGGTGAGTGCACTGGGATAATTAACAAAAGCAGTAAGACAGAGTTTCAAGAATTAGCCACAAGGATCACAGACAAATATCACGTTTCAATACGTAATATAAAATATTAACTAGGATACTATAATTGTACATAGACTAGACAAAACAAAAACTAATTAAAGATGATCAGATCTTTCTTGCTATCAGACAAGTAAGCAATTTAAAGAGGATCTATAGTATTAATTGGGAAGCAAAGGCCTAAGTTTTCAGAAATTTTCTGCATTGACTCTCATCTTCAGTAGGAACAGCTGACTATTTAGCATAATTAAAGGGTAAGAAGAAATAAATCATTGAGAGCTTTTGGAAAGTTTCATCTATTAATACTATTGTTCCTATTAGGAAACACTGAGGCAGTTTCTGAATCAGTCATTTGTCCATCACATTACAATAAAGAACTTAAATATTTTAACCCTACTAACCCAAGACTAATCAGTAGCTTTCTGTCAGTTGTTTTGTCTTTAAACCTAGACATAAGCCTATGATTACAGTCTACCTTCCCTCATATTGTAGCTCCTAACATTATAGGACTTGACTAATGATGATCTTGCACCGCTATTTTACATTACCAGTTAAGAAATCTAACACATTAAATATGAAATACTATATCAGCTTTTGTCCAGAGAGTACAAAGCTTACCAAAGAGACCTGACTTAAATGGTATGTGAACTTGACACATTTAAGATGATTGCACACTACAGGCATGCAGGAGGTATTCTCCAGATCCTTGTATTATGTAAACAGGATCTGGTCTCTTAGGACATCCTTCTATTCTATGGACTACTGGTACTACATACTTGTAATTGTGAAGCAAACAAATAAGTTTTCATTAGTAAAACCTTTAGTGTTGCATCCATCTCACATAAATTTTTGATACAAGCAGTTGTGATGGTTTTGGCTGGGATAGTTAATGTACTTTGCATTAGCTTATATGAGGCCATGTTTTGAATTTGTGCTGAAAACGGTATTGATAAACCAGGAATTTTTTAGCTATTGCTGAGCAGTGTTTACACAGAGTTAAGGTCTTTTATTCTCACACCACTCCACCAGCAAGTAGGCTGTGGTGCACAAGATTCTGGGAGGGAGCACAGCTGGGACAGCTGACCCCAGCTGATCAAAGGGATATTCCATACCATATGACATCATACTCAGCAATAAAAACTGGGGGAAGTAAAAGGAAAGGAGAGACTTTCAGAGTGATGACATTTGTCTTCCCAAGTAACCATCACATGTGATGGAGCCCTGCTTTCCTGGAAATGGCTGATCACTTGCTTGCTGATGGGAAGTAGTGATTGAAGTCCTTGTTTTGCTTTGTTTTCACATGTGGCTTTTGCTTTTAAACTTCTTTATCTCAATGCATGACTTTTCTCAGTTTTGTCCTTCTGATTCTCTCCCCCATCCCACTGTGAGGGGTGTGAGTTAATGGCTGTGTGGTGCTTTGCTGCCAGCTGGGGTTAAACCATGGTAGCAACATAAATGTCTAAAATTACCCTATCTACTGTTTTCCAGGGAAACAGACATTTATATAGAACAATTTCTCTGACCTAATTTATACTGTTATAGTAGGATAAGTGGGGTTTTTTTCATGTTTGTTTCAATCTATTGATTATAAAGTTATGCCGGAAATATCAGCTCATATATAAACTGCATATTAAATATCTAAATGTGGATTAAATTAATCTCACCATTAGTTACAAATGTAAGCAAAAAAGATTACATATGAAGCAAATCCAAATAATAATTTCACTTAAAATTTCACTACTGGATACTGCTGGCTTTGTTTTACATGATTTCCCAGAGTTGTGTTGGTAGTCTTAGATCTGGAGACTTGGGGTTCATAGCACTTCTTATTTTCCTCTGAATGCCCTCCACCTGTCTCTATTCCTACATATATTATTTTAGAAAAAAGAATCAAAAGCAAATGAATTCTGTTTGGTGCCAAATTTTGTCCATTTAAAGAGCTTGCCCCTCTCATTTTTGCTGGCAAGCACACTAGAAATTTTCCTCAGCTACCTATATTGTCAGGAAGGAAAGTATCTTCATTGTATAATTTAATGAATGTTTTCTTCCTACAATCATTTTATCCTAACTTTCAGTTACTCATCTGGCCAAGTAATCAGCCTAATCAGGGCTGTTCATTTGCTATTAAAAGATCCCTGTGAGTTCAAAGAAAGTTTATATTGCTTCTTGAAAATATACAGAATTTGTAACCTGTGATAATTTGACACTAAAAATCACTACTTCTTCAATTGCAAAAGTGATTTGTATCCCTCATGCTCCTACTTACCATCTGACATTCAGGTCACAGATCTTATGTCCATCTCAAAGAGCAGTAGACTATAGCAACCTTGTATATAGAGCCTAGTTGAATACATCTCACTTCATCTATAAAAAATGAATTCCACATTATTTTCATATCCACAGGGCTGTTTTGCATAACATGTAAGCTTTTTCATAATAACTGTACTTGTGGGAATTGTATTGTCTGGAAGGTATGCAGAATACCACATGATACTTGGTGCAAGTTTGAGCACTTAGCACTGGTACAAATTGCTCAGGAAAGTTGTGGAGTCCCCATCCTTGAAGACAGTCAAAAACTATCTGGACATAGTCTGAAGCAGCTGGCTTTAGATGGCCCTTCTTGAGTAGAGGGTTTGGACAAGGTGACCTCTAGAGGTCCATTCCAGCCTCAAGCATTCTGCAACTCTGTGATTTTGTAGCTCTTGGCCTATATGAGGGAAGAAGATGCAACTTTTGTACAGTCAGATTCTTTGTTGATTTGTACAGAACTTAAGTTTTTACCAGACATGGATCATGGAAAATGGTTCAGGGGATAGAGAAGCAAACTGAATAAATGGAACTGAAGTAAGAAAGAGTAATCTGCAAGCTAAATATTGAGACAAGAAGTACTCAGACAGAGGAAGTAATTATTACTTACTGTATCCATTTACTTTATTCATCATAGCTATAGGATTTTCATAGAGTTTTTAGTGATTATGTTCCAAAGACACATTGCTGAAAGTTGATGAATAGCTATAATATAATCCAAAGGAATAAATAACTAATCAGAACATAGCTTTGAAGTGTCAATCATGTCCTAAGTGGATTACTGCAGCACAATTATGATTCATTAATTTTTAATTTAAAAATGTGTATGTGAATAGTTTTATAGGGTTTGTGCATACCTCCTTCTGCTGTGGGAGATATGACCAAACAAAAGGATAAGGGAAAAGTTGAAAATTGAATTTATTTACTATTTTGAATAAAATGTTCTTTTTCCTAATTCTTCTTCGTGTCTTTTGGTTCAATCTTCTCATGTTTTATGTTTTCATATGAACTTGTATCTGAGAGATAAGAAAGCCCAGCAGCTCACAAAATGTCTATGTATTGCATAACTGAGGTTTTTGTACTTCCCCAGGATCCTAGTTTCTTTCTTTTTTTTCCATCTGGGAACCTTAATGTCCTCCTGAAAAAGGGATTGGTTTGGGATTATTACTTTTTCTTACTTTGTTTAATTAAAAAAAAATTAAAAAAAATTAAGTAACTACTACCTCTTTAAAAAAGTTAATGTCCAAAAAAATCCATGAAGTGTTTGAGAAATGCTAACTTTGTTCTTTATTGGGAAAAGATACTTTGTTGATTTACCTTTCACTCGTTTTGTCCATTCTTGTTGTCTTCCTAGATGCTGATCTGTCTCTTCACAGTTCTTTATTCTCCTAAAAAAGAAAACCAAAAGGCCTTTTTTGTTTGTTTGTTTGTTTATGAGGATACAGTCTATCAGCAGCTGTTTTGAAACTTTCATAGATGTTCTCGAACACCTTGGAAGAGGAGCTGTCTGTAAAAGCTAGTGTTCTCTCAACAAGTTAGAGAAGGTATAACTGAAACCCAAAACCTTGTCTTGTCAGGAAAGGAAAGGCAAAACACAAGAGAAAAGTAGACATTTCTGATGCAATCATCATGTATATAGATTAATAATGTTTTTATTTCATTACCTATTTCTTCTACAATGTGTTTTTAAAAAGTTTATTTATTTTAAAGGTTATCAATAAAGGCTTGTGTTTATCTTTTAGTTCTACCCTAATCTGGTTTGATTTATATGTGATTTCAAGTAGCTGAAAGACTCCAAGACATTCTTTATTCAGGATATTTAACCACACTGCCAAAAAATGGGGCTCTGGGAAACTTAGCAAGTGTCCTAGCTCTCCCAGCAGACCCTCTGCTCTATCCAAAATGCTGTTGAGTGGCTTCCTGTTGGGCCACACAGGCTGAAAGGTAAAGTAGCTCTACAACAGTTTGAGATACAGAGATGTCTGCCGCAGACCAATGTGATGACATTGAAGTATTAAAGGCTGTCTGTCATGCTGTTCAGATACATGAAACCTGTGAGGTAACCGGTAGTGTATTACATTTATTTTCCTTTACACAGTTTATTTGTTGAAGAAGGCCTCTTTTGCTTACTGACTCATTCATTGTTTCCCAAGTAGTCATTTCAGAACAACTATTCAGAAATGATCTGATTCAAAGTCTAAAGAAATCAATTAAAGGCAGGCAACTATTGTCTAGAATTGTCTTAAGACCAGATCTAAGAAAAGGTAACATCAATGGCCTATAAGAAGGCATGCTTAGGTCTATGGCTTACTATCTGTTACCCGTGCCTTGTATGATACAGCATCCAGTATTACAGCTACATGAAAAACGACATGAAATTGCTCAGCAGAACAAGAAAATTCATAGCTATCAGGGAAAATGGAAATCAATGTATACATCAGTGATTAAAAATGCGTCTGAAACAGCTGCCCTCAAATTAAGATCCTCTGGGTAGCACACATTTGTTCCAGTTAAGATTCCAGCCAAAGCTTTATATAAAAGACCAGGCAGTAAAAAAGTATAGATCTTTTCATAGCTGGCAAAATTTAGACAGAATAGAAGCACTTTATACCAGAATGAAACATGAAATCTTACACTGTGTTTCCATAACAGAATCATAGAATCATAGAGTGCCAGGTTGGAAGGGACCTCAAGGATCATCTAGTCCAAACTTTCAAGACAGAAAAATACAGTTTAAACAAGATGGCTCAGCACCCTGTGAAGCTGAGTCTTAAAACTGTCTAATGTAAGGATATCCACTACTTCCCTTGGGAGACTAATCCAATGTTGAATTGTTCTCATTGAGAAAAATTTTCTTCTGGGCTTCAATTGAAATCTCTCCAAGAGCAACTTGCAACCATTCCCCCTTGTTTTTTCCACGTGACTCCTTGTATAAAGGGAGTCTCCATCCTCATGATAGCCACCCTTTATATACTAGTGCATGGTGATAAGGTCTCCCCTAAGCCTTCTTTTCTCAAGGCTGAACAATCCCAGTTTTCTCAGCCTTTCTTCATACGGAAGATCTTCCAGTCTCCTGATCATCCTCGTGGCCTTTCTCTGAACTCTTTCCAGCTTGTCCGCACCTTTTTTGTATAGGGAGGACCAAAACTAAACACAGTACTCAAGGTGAGCCCTGACCAGTGCAGAGTAAAATGTGACAGTTACTTCTTTATCTCTGTTGGTGATGCCCCTTTTGATATAACCCAGCATCCCGCTGGCTCTCTTTGCCTCTGCAGCACACTGTTCACTCATGTTGAGTCCGCTGTCCACCAAGACCCCCAGGTCCCTCTCCATAGGGCTGTTCTCAAGCCAGGTGGATCCCAGTCTGAGCTGCATTCCTGGGTTATGTATTCCCAGGTGCAAGACCTTGCACTTGTCTCTGTTGAGCTTCATAAGGTTCCTGCTAGCCCACTCCTCTAGCCTGTCCAGATCCTCCTGGAAGGTGGCTTTCCCTTCTGGAATGTCAACTACCCCACTTATTTTTGTGTCGTCAACAA
Organism: Brachypteracias leptosomus; assembly: GCA_013401335.1. NCBI lineage: Eukaryota > Metazoa > Chordata > Aves > Coraciiformes > Brachypteraciidae > Brachypteracias > Brachypteracias leptosomus. Next base: position 6,446 of record VYZX01017751.1, read on the forward strand.
ACTTCATCAGGGTGCTCTTGATCCCAACATTCAAGTCACTTATGAAGATATTAAACTGCACTGGGCCCAATACTGATCCCTGGGATACCCAGTGAATCAGTGATGCACACTGGAAAAACTGTACCACTTATATATATAACACCTATGCAAACAATGTGGTAACTCAAACTCCCCTTTAAAAACTCCTGAAATGATAGTGGTCAGGTTTTATTTAACCCCTGGCATTATGTAAGGTATAGTTCACTACTGCTATGTAGTGCTACTCAAAGTTGGTGAGTTCCCTGTGCAGGTATGATGAAATATATTGTTAAACAGTCCCTGCTATCTTTAACTTTATTATCGAGGTAAAAATATTTAACTTTATTATCAATGCCAAGGTATTATATATTCAAACAGTAAGGATAATAGCAGCCAAGAGTGTACCAGTTCATCAGGAATATTGCCTAGAACTAGAAAATTAATTGCTCTTCCTAGAAGTATCATACTGTTTTTAAGTCCTGAATGGAAATTGAGATGCAGTGAGTTGATTTTCCTGATACCAGAACTGTTAGCAACCTCAGTGTATCAGTGAATATTACCTGCCAGTACGTATGCTGCTTGTCAGTGTAAGAATAATTAACACAGGGCATGCAGAGGTATCACTAAAAACTTTGTACACAAATTTAGGAGAAAGGTAGTATGACAAATATGTTATATTGCTCAATAATGTTAAACTGGAGAGGGAGTTTTATTGAGGATTGTCTCCATTATTGTTTTCTATGAAAGCTGCTATGATATATTAGGACAGGACTGTCCAAATGACAGCCATTAGCATGGCACATCAAATCTCAAGACTTCTGTGAAGCAGGTAAGAACCTGACTTCCCAAGGTTTTATCTGAAGTGAACTTCATGTCTTGTATGTATGGTTAACTGAAGCAGGAGCTACTAAAGACTACTTACATGAACTAGTGAGAAGGAAGTCACAAGAAGTTAACATCCCTACAAAAACTATTGGCTTTCATCATGATAGTAGATCTGTAGATAACAGATTTCACTATTCCAGCAGATGTTACATGAAAAGATTCCACTTGCTTGCTTTGAAAGAGACATAAGTGTTTTTCTCCTTGTTACTGTGTTTATTTCACTTGAAGAATTACTCATATTACTCTGAACAGTTTGAATGTATTTTATATGTAGTACTGTGTTTTCATTAAAAAGTGATGCATTAAATGGAATTCATTGAATCCTACTGTGAATATCTGCTGAGACATACAAATCTGAGCTAATCCCTTTAAAGTTCATTCATAGACAATGAGAAAGTGCCACTAATGACTGAAAATAGATTCTCACATTGTCTATTTGTTTCTATTGAATTTTTCTTTTAAAAAGATAAATGTCAGTACAATCTGCATTTTTATTAGGAAATGTGTCTTGCTGAAATAGCTCGTATAAATGAATAATTATCTGATTATGTCTAATTATATTTGTTGAGTTGATTCTTATAAGCAAAACCTTGAAACCTGAGCATTAGCAACATTTAAAATTATTTCCCCTTTTCTGATGGATTCATCCTTTTTCTGAGACTATGTGTTCTTGACATTCAAGGATACTTTTGAAGATTCTTTTCCTATCACTTGTTTTGGGATAAATAGTGTGTTCAAATGCCAGAATACAATCACAAGAAAAAAAATTCTTGAGGATTACTACAGGTCATAGTGTCCACAGCTCGGTTCCAAATATACAAGCAGAATACTTGTGTTCCATCTTCAATATTAAATAGGGAATACAAAAGTAGACCCTTGTTTTGTTGATATATATTGAGTTTATCTGATTGTGAGATATGTTGCTTCCTTCTTTGGTAAAACTTTTAACAAAGCTTTTTTTTTTGTTTATTTTAATTTCTCTCTTTGAGTGATTCCCAAAGACACCTTTCCTGCAAGCAGATATAAGTATAGCTAGGAAGAAGTGTTTGCTGAAGCTCCTTTTTATTTTGGTAACATATATTTGTTGTTTCATGGAAGTAGTTGAACTTATTCATGTAGATATCTATTTCTTTGAAAGCTTTCTCCCACTTGATTGGACACTGGCAAGTAACTGAGTGTTCTATTTGGGACCTTTATTTTCACATTTCAGTTTGTCTCCGTTTAAGGCTCAGGGCAACCCCCCACAGAGCAGAATTTGTTTCACCCCTCTTCCCCCTCCCCTCTTCCCTCCCAGGGGAGGAAGAAAGGCCTCACACAAAGTTGGAAAATTAAGATCACAACTTTTAACAGGGAGTAACAAAAGGTATGTCAAAGGAAGGGAAATATACAGAGGTATTAAGGGAAGGTATATAAACAAATGTATACAACACCGATCCTCGGATGTTACTGGATTCCTCCCGAGCCACGTGGAGTTGTAGCAGCCACAGAGCTGTCTGGAGCCAGCAGCAATCCCAGCGAGGAAGGGACAAGCAGAACTTCCTGTGTCCTTTTATAGAGTGTGGCAGGAAGAGGAGTGGAATAGCTGCTCCACCTGTCCCTCCCCTTCCCCAAACCTTAAACCACAACACAGTTATATACACAATGCTACATAAATAGTTTTATAAAAGAGCTACAGCTTTAACATCTAATAGTTATAAAAGTAAACAAATTATCCTGTTCCTTTTGCCAAAGCAATTAACCCCTTAATTAAATTTTGTTCGTTATGATTAATTAATTATTTCTGAAAATGTCACTGTGCAATGGTAAAAATAGCTTAAAGGCAGCAACTCAGAAAAATGGGATATAAGAATGTGAAGTATGACAACATAATCAGTGGATAATAAGGAAGAAGAATTAATAGCACAACAGCAAACAAATCAAAGTCTAAAGACACTGAACTGTAAGATCAAAAGTTTATCTTCAAAAAAGAAGGATAAGAACTAGTGTAGTAACTGAAAAGAAAGGTACTGTAAACAGGACAATGGTTACAAGTGGTGGTTGCAATAACTGCCTTCTTTTTTTCTATTGTTCATAGTGAAAGATATGAAAATTCTGAGGTCCAGTGAGTGATTACAGCTCACTGTAAGATAAGATATAGTGGTCTGTACAACATCATTTAGCTATAGAAAAGGATCTCTAATCTAGAATGAATTTGGAAAGACGTTGGGGAGTATGCATCCATACAACATCTTCATTACTAATTCCAACAATGTAAGTTTAAAAACTTTTGCAGTCACATCTAATTTGATTAAACAAAATGGCCAAAGTGTCTCTCAGGAAAAAAATCAGACAAACAAACAAACAAAATGCAAGAAATCATATTGCTGTTTGTACGAGTTGCTTCAGTGTGCCAATTTATACTATCCAGGTGTACTAGTAAACAGTTTCTGTAATGCCGTCATCCAACATATTTGTTCATGAAGGGCTGACATAGATAATGAGATTCATTTCACCTGAGTTTAAGTATATAAAAATTAGATGTCTTTGCTATTAATCTAGATTTCCTCCACAGACATTAAAGAGAGAAACATCTCCAGAGACACATTTATCATGCTTCTAATAGATACCTATTTAAAGATGAATTAATCACTCTCTGGAGGTTTCAGTCCTTCTCTCTTCCCATTGATTATATGGAGAGTATAGACACCTAACTTGGACTAAATGCTGAACTTTTAAATGACTCAAATGAGGTGAAATGAACCTCACTAGTCCCATAGTGAGCTGAATTTCTCCAAGAACAATTCCAATTTACATTATACTACTCAAACTTTTACTGTTTTATCAGGTATGGAAGGAGACTGTTTCAAAAATTCCATGTGGAAACTTTATTTCTTTATTGCTTCTTTTTTGTTCTTTATTGTTTCTTTAATTAAATATTGTTGCTATCAGGGAAACATTTTGAACTTTGAATATTCTTTGTTCTAAACGTGAAAACAACCAAAGTGACATAGGTTGGACAGAAGCAGCAAATAAACACACTAGTTAATTCTTGGAGATAATTTTCCTTTATCCTAAATTCCTGAGACATTTGAGTTCAGAACTATTGGCAAATCCATGTGACTAGTATATATTGCGTTTACATAATTAATATCACCATCAAAATAACAAAATTACTTTAAATCTCACAAACAGATGCAAACACACACATAAATACATATATACACACTTCCTCATAGTCCTCACTTTATTGTTTTCATTTGTAATTACAGTAGCAAAATAAAAACACCTTAGATTTGAGAAGTATAAATTTCAACTCTTAGAAGAGTTTTTGCTCAGGGAACAGTTAGGACTTCCATGAGAATCTGTCTTGGTGAGCAAAGGTGCCCAGAAATTTGCAAAGGCAGCCTTCTCAAAGCACAAGAGCTGTCCATCCTCCTAAATAAAAATCAAAAAACACTAAATTAAAAACCAAAGGATCAGGCCTAGAAATGGAAATAAACCAGCTTTGTCAAGCAGCTAGCATTCAAACAGCTCAAATATGAAAATGAAACATCTGAGAGATGGGAAAGGGGGCAGGCACCTAAAGAGGAATAAAAAAAAATTGTAGCTTGAGCCTTCAGAGATGTAGTTAGGAAGGCAAAAGCTCATCTGGAGCTCAAACTAGCAAGCAAGACTTCTATAGGTATGTTAGCATTATGTGGAAGTACAAGGAAGTCACAAGACTGCTGCTGAATGGATCTGACAAGTCAGTTAGAAATTATAAAGAAGAGGAATACTCAGGGGTTTTTTTACCTCAACTTAAGGGTGATGTTGACTACCAAGTCTCTATTTCAAGATGGAAATGGCAAAGCAAGTGATGAGTCACTGACAGTAGAGTAAAGTTGAGCTAAGGACCAACTCTATCAGTTGGACAGGTAGAGATATGTGGGACCTAGCGGGATAAATTTGAGGACTGTTGGAAGACACTATTGCAAAGCCACTCCTGTCATTTTTAGAAGATTGTGGATATCAGGGAAGATCACAGGTGATAAAGAAAAGTCAAATATGTTCATCAACAACAACAACAAAATGTAGAAAGAATAAAACAGGTAGTCTCACCTCAGTTCTTTGGAAAATTACAGGACTGATCCGTATGGGAACTTTGTTCAGACACATGAAAGACAAGAAGGAGACTGGGAAAAGCCAACAGAGATTTACCAAGATTAAATTGCGCTGAGCCAATCTGATTGCCTTCTGTGATGAAATGGCTTCCTCAGCTAATGAAGAAGAGCAGTGGATATCCGCGTACCTTGACTTTTGTAAGATGTTTGACATGATGTCTCACATCCTTGTGGAAGCTGACAAGATATGGTCTGGACTAGTCTGTCTCAAGATGGATGGAGAACTGTCTAAAGTGCTGAACTCAAAAGGTGGTTAATATCTCAGAGCCAAACTGGCATCTGGTCATGAGTGGAATTCCTCAGGGTCTTTAAAAACAACCTGGGTGATGGGGTTTAATATATATCACCAAGTTTGCAAGTGACACCACATTGAGAGAAGAGGTAAATAATACTGAATGGAAGAGGTAAAATGCAGAGTCCTCAACAGTCTAGGAAAAAAGTGCAAAAGGAATTGCATGAGATTTAACAAAAACAAATGTAAAGCAGTGCAGCAGTGATGGAATAATCTCAATCAGTAGTACAGGCTGGGGACTAACTGGCTGGGGAGCAGCCCTACTAGAAAGGATCCGGGGTTACTTGTGAACAGTGAGTTAAATGTGAATTAGCATTGTGCCTTTGCAGCAACGACAACAAACCATGTCTCTAACCGCAGCAATAACTGCATCACAAGGGATGTGATTATTGCACTCTACTCAGCTCTTGTTAGGTGATACCTGGCATATTGTGTCCAGTTTTGATACCCTTAATAAAAGATAGATTGAACAGAGGGGGATTGGAGGAGCACCCTCAAGATTATTAGAGTGCTGGAGAATTTGATGTATGAAGAAAAGTTGAAAGAACTGGGGTTTTTCAGTTGAGGGAAGAGAAGGCATCTCAGGGGGATCTAATCATGGTTTTCCATTACCTGAATGGTAGTTGTAGGCATTGTTTTTAAAAGGCTTCAAAGTGAACAGACCAGAAACAACAGGCATGAGTCACTTCAAGGGAAATTACAATTGGATGTAAAAAAAAAAAGATAATTTAGAACAGTTAAAACATTGGATTGGCTGCTCAAGCCAATGCTGGAATCTTCCTTGGTGGAAACACTCAAGATGCCTTGACAGGACCCTACTTTCCACAGAGGGCTGGATCAGAGGGTATCCAGAGGTTCTTTCCAGCCTAGACTTTTCTGTCATTCTATAATTGTATATTTCTCTCTCCCAAAACGTATTTGATTCATGGAGGACTGACAGTGAAATTAATCTGAATTTATTAGAGAAGTATGTTTAAAGTGAGCCAGTTTTATTATCTTGGACTCCTCTGTGGTTACTCTCATTCAGCACTTAAGGGGTCTTAAGCTGGTTTACTGTAATTCACTTCCCTTACAGTCAATTGAAAGGCCAAGATTTTATTGAAAATGCAGACATGTTCCATTTTTAAATGTTTATATTTAAATTTTAAATATGTGCTCAGAATGTTGGTCAATCACATTTAAACAAACAAATGCATGTTTTGAAAATTGCACCTCTCACCAGTCAAAACATTCAGATGCCTCTAATACTTACATTATCTATCATCAGTGCATAATAAAGGGTTATATCTGTATTGTATCAATTTAGTCACTTGATGAAAACAACTCAATTGGTACATCCTCATTCAGACATTTATGTTGTGCTGGTACAGATGCCAGGTTATTTGACTAACAGTCCATCTGCAAGAGACGCATTATGATTTGGAAATACTGGTGAATTTGGAACCACACAGACTTTAATCATTACAGAAAAATGCACTTTGCCACCTTCAACTGAATAGCACCGTAAGGTTAAAAGTGTCTTGCATCACCCATTAATCATGTCTCGGTCTGTTTATACTGAGACACAGCATGGATATTCATACAACTTGCTTCTTTGTCAGAATATTCTAAAACATAGATATTTATGAAGAAGACCTGGGGACACAGCATAAATGATGATTTTCACTGGTACATAACCATAAGGAGGAGAACAGTGGACAACCCATAAATCTGTCTTCTCTGCAGTCATTTTTAATCTCATAGAAATAACATGTGGTGGCCCACTTAATCTATAGAGCAGAATACTTGTCCTGCAGAGGCACAAACTGCATCATGTGAACTTCTTTCACCTTAATTACTCTCATTTTTGCTGCATGGAAATGAGCACTTGAAAATGCACTGTGACCTCCTGAACTGTTCTGCAGACCTGTATGGAATATGCACCTCACTTTACGTGATATAACAAAATGACCCTGAAAAGGAATGCAAAGCAGATTGTGTCAATACTATAAAGAAAAATATGCTTAGGATAGAGGTAGCAGGTTTTGTCCAGTTTAATTCCATTTCTTGGAAGTTTGCTTTGGATTTCAATCCCTCTTTAAAGAATGTTTGCACCCTGAACAAAGAAGTGTAGGGTAATAATGACACATAAACTGCCTGCTTTGAAGCTTTGTTAAAAACTCTTTGAAGCTTGGGGCTAATCTGGATATAGGCACTACAGACAGGCAAAGTTGACAAAAAAATAAAAAAAAGCTTTCAAGTTCCACTGCTCATTCCTGTGCACCTAATTCACATTTCTTAAGTAGTCCATAACCTGTGTCAGTCTCCAAGAACAATGATGCTCCTATAAGAGCTGATCCAGCAGAACAAGAACTAGCAAGAACAGCCCTGCAATATTTAAAGTTGTGAATACAAAAAACAAACAAGGGCTTGAGCTAAACTCCCTGATCTGAACTGCTCCAATGCAGAAATACTTTGTTTTGCATATACTCTTAACGATGAGTTGTATAAAAATGGTGTCAAATTTAAAACATTATAAATACTACAAATGTCTTCAGCACTTCATTTTTATGCACAGCTGCTGTGAGAGTTCACCTCAAAAGAAAATGTCATCTCAGCCTCTAAGAGTACATACTAATGAATGGAGAAGAATTCCTTTTTATTTCACTGTTCTTAAAAACAAAAATGATTTCTGCTTTATATTGTGAAAAGCTGGTGAAGTGACCTCATGTACACTAGGCACTTGTCATTAACAGATTTTCTCTAAACAGATCCAGAGTTCCTTTTGATTAGACCACTGGCTCATCTAGCACAACACAATTTCTTCACCCTGAGCTTATATTCTAATGTTCCAACAGCAAGAAGAGCTATTCTAGTGGGCAATCACATCAGCTAGATATTCTACAGAAAACTTTCTATTAATATGTACTACATATAATTATTATTTCTGTAGTGCATAAAGGCCTAACTATAAAGCAGGGTTCTTTTCTGCTGTGAACTGTGAAAAACCAAAAGCATGAAAAGAAACTGGTGCCAGAGAGGTTAAATGTGCAGCAGTTTGTGTTGAAGTAGCAAAAGTTACATAAATGTATAACTGAAGTGTCCTGGCTCACACTCAGGTGTCTACTTTATTGGGTCTCCCTGAAGGTCTTGATTGGTGTCTGATAGAAAAATGAAAAATCCACATCAAAGATAATTATGCACTACCACATCCACATGTGAAAGTTCTTTTAGCCTTCACAAAACTAACGGGATGCTTGTGTCCTAAGTACGCGATTGTCTTTTATACTTCTCTTTTGCCAAATATATCTACTAACATTCTTGTAAGTAAAATAAATTGAAAAGGAAAACAATAAAAATAAGAACATGATTTTTTTCTTTCTTAAAATGTTTTTACATCAAACTTTTTGATTCAGAGCCCTCTTTTGCCAAAAAGAGTGAACAAATGACAGTTATCACTGTTATCTTAGTCCATAAGCAAGAGACCATGTAGCTGTGTGAGACAAGAATACAGAACAGAGGTAAGACTGCTGAGTTAGAGTCCTTTAGTCCCATTTCAGAACATTGACGTGAATCATCAAAGACAGTAACCCCCCCACACACTGTCTGATAAAACATAAAACCCTCAGAGAGGAAGTTGACATCTCACCAAGGTTGCCAATCAGGCCATTCCTGGGAAGAGCAAGGTCATGGTTTCAGCACCTGCGCATGGACTGACAGCATTGTCCTTGGTGATGGTACCAGGGTCAGGGAACCTAAAAGTGGTTTAGCGTAGAGTACACCTCTCCCAAAGCATTAATGTAGATGTTAGTGAATAAATATTTGCTTACGAGAAGTTCATACAATCATACCTCTAAATCTCCGGACTTAGTAAAAACCATATGATTCCAAGAGTGGAAGACTATAGACCTTCACTAGAAAGACTTTTTTTTTTTAATTATTTTTTCTGACCTCTTCGAATCATATAAACTATCTGCTAGACACACAAAAAGTACTAATTACATGAAAGATGCCACTGTAAAACCTTCGTTGTACTTATTTAGTGATTAAGAAAATTAAAATGGAAATTATGGTTTATTAAGAAGACTATTTATGTGGCTTACTAGGACCATTCTTGATTCTTTCCTAAAAAGGAAGCTAAGTCAAGCTTACTACTAGTAATAGGTTAATACATCAGCGATGTAAAAAAAATAAAAATTAATAAGCTTTGAAACTTATTTGATTTCTGGGAAATATAACCAAAAAACTTTCTATCTTTCTGTATTAGCTACCTTCTTTACAAAATGGATGTTCAAAGTTGGTAAGATAAAGTTGAAAAGGTGGAGTTTGGGAGCTTTTCCCAAAGTAATGTTATTTTAGAATGAAGCTAGTCTGTTTCAACTAGGCCATGTTAGTAAAGTAAGATAAACATGTCTTTTTAATTTAATAAGAGAAAAAATTAACTCCATCTGTTCACCACTGTTTAAATCAACTGCTTTCTGTATGAATTTTAATGTTTGGTAACTCACCTGGGAAAATGAGATCTTCGTTAGTACATTTATTTATATTCAGCATCCTGTCAGGGTTTGATATTACAGAGGTATATTCTGGCCAAACCCTTCCCTCACCTTATGCACCACCTCTAATGTGCATTTATGAAAAAACTCATCAGAAAAACATTATTATTGGCACATAAGCAACATTTTCCTGAATTGAGAGTGACATCATTCTTATCTATTAATAGAGAGCTTGGCATCAGTGAAGCCTGGTGGCACCCTACAGTGGATGTTCTCCTATCTTTCAGCCTGATGACTACCATCAACTGGTATTCCATATTCCTGTGTCAGAAAGTCTTGCTATGAGATACTACTAGACAATACTACTTAAAGAAGCCATCAAGAAAGACTACAGCTTCCTTAAGAAAATATTTATTTACTCGACTTATTGATGATTCTACAAGAGATCTGAGTAGTCAATACGAAAATGTGCCACATCAGAAGTTCTTAAGACAATTTCAGCTTTGGCACTTCAGTCATAAATCCCTTTCAAGTGACTCTTTTTGGTGTATTCCAATCTAGTGAGCTACTATACTGTCAGCTCCTTACCCCCAAATCAATGCTGAAACACAGCATCCTGAAAGAATAAACTAACCAAAACAAACAAACAAAATTGGAAATATTTTTCAGAATTTATTTTCTGTGTACTCAATAATAATCCTTTGGATAACTTTTCTTAGCTTTGACAAGCTTTTAATTGCATTTGAGGTAAATGTAGTAAATATGAGAACGTTGTAAATGAATCTTGCCTCATTTTAGGTGCTTAATTAGTTCAATTTTCTGTGAATTTATGTAATAATTTTAACATATTTATATAAATTTATTGCATTCATAAAATTTTGATGTTCTAGGGTGTTGTGGTTTAAGGTTTGGGGAAGGGGAGGGACAGGTGGAGCAGCTATTCCACTCCCCTTCCTGCCACACTCTATAAAAGGACACAGGAAATTCTGCTCCTCCCTTCCTCGCTGGGATTGCTGCTGGCTCCAGACAGCTCTGTGACTGCTACAACTCCACGTGGCTTGGGAGGAATCCAGCAACATCCGAGGATCAGTGTTGTATATATTTGTATATATACCTTCCCTTGTTACCTCTGTATATTTCCCTTCCTCTGATATCCCTTTTGTTACTCCCTGTTAAAAGTTGTGATCTTAATTTTCCAACTTTGTGTGAGGCCTTTCTTCCTCCCCTGGGAGGGAAGAGGGGAGGGGGAAGAGGGGTGAAACAAATTCTGCTCTGTGGGGGGTTGCCCTGAGCCTTAAATGGAGGCATAGGGTATCAAGAAGGAGCTGACAGATAAGATGTTGGACTTAAAAGACACTTCACCCTTCTGGAGCAGGTAGGGGAGAGCTTCTGGAATGGCATTGGTTGTCTGAACAGGGCTAGAGGCCACAGGGTCCTAAATAGCTCTCAGGTATCCATTATATAGACATCTTTATCAGAACTAGTTGAACTAGACTGTCTTTACAGCAAATGGAGAAAAACATTTATTTATTTTTTCAGGATATGACTGATATGCCTTATTTCAGATACATACTTTAAGGTTAAATTAACCTTGTATCTAGAAAACCCTGTAAAAAGCAGTCTAGACAAGTAAAGCAGATACAATTATCTACATTTGGTCATAAAGGTTTTCAGTCTTTTTTCCATATCACCACATCACATACGTAAGGTGAGCTAGTCTTGAGTTCCCTGAGCCAGTGCTGGCCAAACCTGCTCCAGAGCTGTTAACCCTTGTCCAAATGGTTCTGCTTCTCAGATAACTGGCCCTGGATTTTATTTTTTTTTTTGCTTTGGACAATTGAAACAATTGTTGTGATCAAAGAATTCATACTTTTATGTAGAGCATATACAGGTGCAGTGTTTGATCCAGTGTGTCAGACTAGTCTTCCAAGCTAGAATTTAGACCTCTTACATGATTGACACTTTCTATCCTGCTGGGTTATACATACCTTTTTTCACTATTGTGACTGTTAGCAGATTTCTTTTTAGATGTTCAAATTTCTCCTAGTGGGTTGGGAATTTATATATCTTATATATAGAATTTAGTATTTAATAGCTAATTACACTTACAACCCAAAACACAGATGCAGTGCATACTGTATATCTAAACCATATAATACTTAAGTCCTTATTTGAAAATATCTGTTCTCCCTACAAGTAGTAATAGTTGCTTTTTAAATGTGACATTTAGTGAAACAGGAAATCTGATAGCTTTCAAATTTATGGAGGAAATATAAACTTTTCCATGTTATAGATTTATGTAGTGTGTGTTTTATACCCATGGAAACAAAAGACGCTTTTCTCTTTATTTGATTTTGTATCTTCCATTGGCCAAATCAGACAACCTTTTACCCTTAGAAGCTTCTTGCAGTCTTTACACTTTGACAACTGTTCATGTGAATAACTACTAATTGTTTATAATCTAAGATTAATACCAGATGAAAATTACTATAAGCATAAGTTCTTAAGGCATGGAAAAGTACAAAGAAGACATGGGATATGTTGAGATAATCTCATGTTTAAATAGGACAAAAGAGCTGCAGATTTGAAGTCTAAGGCAAACTTACTAGGGGAGTGATAAAACTCCTAAATATTTCAATTACTTCCTAACTCAAATGGCATGATAGAACTGTCTAGTTTAAACAGACTAAAGAACATTTTGAGGTAATTATAAATTCTGCCAGTGTGTGTACTAGAGTCTCCATCCATGAGAATCATAACTTTAAGAGGATAAGCACTGTAGTTGACTCATGACTGTTTATAAAGAAGATAATTTAATTTTCCAGTTCTAGTCCTAAATATTAAGTGAAACATAAATAATCTAAAAACTATGAACCAAAGAGGATCTGAATTGAGCTGAAAAACCTACTTTGCAACTATCACTTATAGATAAAGCACTTGATTAAAAAGAAGAAATCTCAAACTGCATGGAAATGAAGGTCAATTTCAGCACATAGGTTTCTAGATTATTTTTTCAGTTTATGTATGGACACTGAGACTTGCACATTCAGAAGAATTTAATTTAACATCAGTTCTATACCTGCAAAAGGAGGGCTATTGTATTTTATTCTCTTCCTGATGTATTTTTCTCTCTTCTATCTCTTTAGACCAACAAATTGATAACATTTATATATGAGATCAGCTTCATTAATTGTGCAGGAATTGCAAATAGTTTTTCAATTAAGATAATTTGCAAGCATTTCCAGGATTGGGGATTTAAATTATTAAGCCTTTGGGGATAATTGCTGCTTTCTGTGCTTTTGTGCTGCCAAGTGCAAGGGAATCTTGATCTTAATCAAGGTTTAAAGACAATATTTAATACAGTTTAAAATCATTATGTTGATAGGTATAACAATCAGCATTCACTTGCTAGGGAAATTTTCCGCTTTTAAGCCTGACATTATCACAAACTGAACAAACACTAGTCATTTTTACCTAGATGTTTCTTTATTTAAGGAGTACTAGTCACTTGCATATTCATAGGAATTTGCATATTCATAATTTCATTAAAAGGGGGTTAATGCTGAAGTAGCAAAAATTACAGATTGGTACAGTGTAGGTCACCTAGATGTGCAGATGATCTAGTTACAGAATTCATAGAATCATAGAATGGTTTAGGTTGGAAGGGACCTCTCAAGATCATCTAGTTCCAACCCCCATGCCACAACAGGGACACCTCCCACTAGACCAGGCCACCCAGGACCTCATCCAACCTGGCTCCAGGGATGGAGCATCTACAACTTCCCTGGGCAACCTGTTCCAGTGTCTCTTCACCCTCTGAGTAACAAATTTCCTTCTCATTTTCAATCTAAATCTACCCTCTTCCAGCTTGAACCCATTACCCTTCATCCTATCACAGCAGGCCTTTGTGAAAAGTCTCTCTATAGCCTTCTTGTAGACCCCCTTCAAATACTGGAATGTTGCAATAAAGTCTCCCCTGAGCCTTCTCTTCTGGAGGCTGAACAAGCCCAATTATCTCAGCCTTTCTTCATTGAAGAGGTGTTCCAGCCCTCTAAACATCTTTGTAGCCCTCCTCTGGACCCTCTCTAATAGGTCCATGTCCNGTTGTTATTCTATTGTAAAAGGCCACCAGATTTGTCAGGAAAGATTTGCCCTTGGTGAAGCCATGTTGGTTGCCAGCAATCACCTCATTTTCCAAGTGCCTTAGCAGAGCCTCCAGAAGGATCTGCTCCACGATCTTGCTAGGCACAGAGGTGAGACTGACCAGCCTGTAATTGCCTGGGTCTTCCTTTTTTCCCTTTTTGAAAATGGGGGTTATGTTTCCCCTTTTCCAATCAGCAGGCACTTCACCAGACCACCATGACCTTTCAAATACTATGGAAATGACTTTTCAAATACGATGGTGCTAAGTAATGGGTATGAGGGGGACTGGAAGCAATTAAACTACAAAGAAACTATAGTATTTTTCTGAATTAGTTATGAATACTCAGGGGAAAAAAAATCCTTTTAGTCTTTAAGGATTAACATCCATCCTTGTTTAAAAAATGGAAAGACAATATTGGCAATTGTTAGGAAAAGCAGCAGAGAACAAACTAGAAAGCATTGTAATGTACTTTATCAATTAATATGGACCCACATCTTGACTATGGACTAAGTTTATTATCATGCCATTGTAAAGATAGTGCAAAGAAAGTGTGTAAATTAGGGGAGAAAAGTCTCAGGGGTATGGAAAAGCTTCCATGACCAGAAGAAACAGAACAGTTCAGAGCTCTTCAATTTGGAATACACACTATAGGTTTAAACAGAAGATATGGAATCATGAACTGCATTGAGAAATTACAAAGCAAATTTTTTTTTCATATTTTTGATGTACTAATTTCAGGAACTCCTAACTCACCTAATGGTTCTATTGCTAGGCAAAACCAACATGCTCAAGGAAGTACTTTTAACATAGCATATTGACCTAGGTAGAGATGTCCCTAGTTGTGTAGGGAGGTTGGACAAGATGACCTCTAGAGGTCCCTTCCAGCCTACAACATTCTATGATTCTATATTAAAAAACACATAGTGGAAACTAATTTTACCAAAGGATAAAAAGATAAATGTTCAAAAATGTATTAGACAAATTAATGAAAAATACTGTATTAGGACATTTTGAAAAGGTTCTGGCATAACCTCTCATCCTGGAAGTCTTTAAATAGTGATGAAACAGCCAGTAATGGTAACATGAGACAGTGTGCAAGACTTTCTGACTTTTGACCTAATTTTTTATGACTTGTTTTGTTTCACTTATATCCTGTAAAACCCCGTATATAACTTTAGGGTAAATACTCCTGAAGCTATAGCACTGAATTAAAAGAAGATGAGAGCTTCATATTCTTCAATACTACATGACTATTCCTATAATAAACACCCATTTGTCTTAAGGCATTCCTAACATGGTTATTAGGAGATAAATATTCAAAAGAGATCAGTATATTTTAACTTCCTGGATCCCATTGAAATCAATTACCTTCCTTAAGGTGAAGAAGAGGATTGTGAAGAAAACTGTTGTAGAAAAAAAAAAAAAAGAAATAAATCATAAGAAATAGCTTGGAAATAATTTTGCTACATTTATTTTTCACAGGAAAATTGTTTGGACTTCATAAGTCTTGCTCTCTCCTCAAGCATGTATCTTATGGTTCCAGAGACATGGGAGAGTATAGATTTAAAATGTCGTTTACTAGACAAGATGCTGCCTCTAATTAATTATGATAAGAACTGGGGAACTCAAAAAGCACCTTACAGAGCTAAGATATTCATTAGAAAAGATATTTGAACCCTTAAGAAAAAAAAAAATCATGCCACATTAAGCATATCAAGTTCTTGCTCTTTTAAAACAAAAGCGATGTTTTTCAGGTCACTGAATTGTTACATTTTGGTTTTCCCTTAAATTCAACTCAGTCAAAATATGTATGGTTTCTAATACAGTAATTTAAAAAAAAAAGATTCCCCATTTGGGAAAAAGTAAAGGCATCTTACGTTTTATTAGCCTATTTCCTAATGTTCAGAATGGATTTTAGAAGGAAAGAGTGGGAGGAGAAATTACTGGTCTGGAAGATACATTACATTTATAACATCAGGAATTAAGCTGATAGAAGTGGAATCATAATTTGCCACAATATTTTGCCACTATGTTTGCCTCTGGTAGATAGATATGAAGAAGAAATATGTTTTGTTACAAAAGTAATTGATTATACTTTGACATATTTAAATTATTTTTTCCTCAATCACTTTAACAAATTTCTAAAGTATTAGTAAAGTGTTTTACAAAATCATATCAACACAATTTGAAGAGGTGGTTGTTTTTTGGGTTTTGTTTTTTTTTCTTTAACACTTTAAGAAGACAGTTTCATCTGGGAGACCTGAGCCCCAGCATTTTTGAATCATGGATACTTTTTATTTTGTAAGCTTTTTTCTAGACTGAAAGAAAAACAAAAAGTCCTGGTTGAGCAGCACACCTCAATTTTCCTGGAACTGGATGTTCTTAGAGGACATCAGTGAGCTTGTCACCTGTCCAACCAACTTTATTTTTAATCTCCATTTCACCTGTAAGATTCCACAAACTCTACCAACTGCAGAGCATTCAGAATAAAAAAAAAAATCAATAAATGGTTAAAAACAGCTGTTGAGAAAAAAGATTATCCCTAGGGGAAGTATTGAAGTCATTCATAGCAATGAAGGTGAAGAAAGACCTTGTACTGTTTCCCCAAGAGCTAGTAAGTGTAATAGGAAAAGGCTGCACTGACTTTTGTGTATGCTAATTTTCTGCCTTTTATTATACAACAACATGCATGGCAGTGAAGAATCCAGTCTTCCCATTAACTGTACTCCAAACTAGTCTGTCATAAAAACCGTATGGGGGAAAAGTCTCCAAATCCCTGAAATAGAAACAACTCTCGTTATCTTCATGTGACATTATTTTAACTTGTTTTAACTTTTCTACATCAGAATACCTATCTGGTATCTATAAATATCTTTAGTAAGTTTTTTTCTCTCTTTTTTTTTTTTTTTTTTGGTAAAGAAATAAGATGCTTCCAGGAAATATGGGACATAGCTTGTACTATGTTTCTAGCATTAAAATTATCCTCAATTATAATGGCATTCATTTTAAGACTTAAAAAATCTTCTGTCTGTAAAACAGCATTAATAAAAAAAATTACCTTCATGTTTTGGTGACTGCTCATATTCAACACCTTCTATGGATGATCACACATGCTGAAATCCATATCTTCAAAATCACTGCGATGATAGTATCTGCTCTGGAAGGAAAAGAAATGTTTTCTCTGCTAAGGTAGAATAAATTTTATTTGGACAGTGCTATTTCTTCTTTCTGGCTTGCAGAAATTTGAAAATCTGGTCTGAATCTAAAAATAGTTATTACTGGCTTAACCCAGAGCAACTATGCCATTTTCTTGTAGTTAATGTTATGCTGGACCTTGGAGTTAGACTTGCTTTTCAAGCTACAAAAGATTTGCCTCTAGGGTCTTTTGGAGGGTATGCTGCAGGGGTTTAGTGGATGTGGCAGAAACATAGTGACAAAGGATGAGGAAAAGGCTGAGGTACTCAACGCCTTCTTTGTCTCAGTCTTTAACAGTAAGATCAATTTTCTCCAGGTACCCAGCCTCCTGAGCTGGAAGATGGGGATGGGGAGAAGAATGAAACCCTCATAATCCAAGGGGAAATGGTCAGACCTGCTACATCACTTAGACGCACACAAGTCTATGGGGAAATGCAATGAAGCTGGCAAAAGGTCTACAGAACAAGGCTTCTCAGGAGCATCTGAAGAACTGGGGGTGTTAAGCCTGGAGAAAAGGAGGCTGACGGGTAGAGCTCCTTGCTCTCTGCAACTACCTGAAAGGAGGTAGGTGTCAGTCTCCTCTCCCTTCCAACCCAAACCATTCTATGATTCTGTAAGAGGAAATGGCCTCAAGTTGTACCAGGAGAGGTTTTGCTTGGATATTAGGAAAAATGTCTTCACTGAAAGTGTTGTGATGCACTGGAACAGTCTGCCCAGAGAATTGGTTGAGTCATCACCCCTGAAGGTATATGAAAGACAGATAGATGTGCTTAGGGACAGGGTTTAGTAGTGGGCGGTGCTAGGTTAATGGTTTGACTTGATCTCACAGTTCTTTTTCAGCCTAAGCAATTCTATGATTCTATGATTCCATTTAATACAAGAAGACATATTTTGACTTCAACATTGTTCAAAATTGTATCTATCTCAGAGAAGAAAATTATTAAGTAAAAATATCACTTTACTAGAGTCTACTTTATGTTTCTTAAAACTAAAACATGCTTATGGAAATGACTTACTACTTTTAATCATTCCATGAAGGAATATTAAAGCAGGGAGTCTACAAGTACATTCCTGATAAAATGAATTAATTAGAATGTGTTACAAATTGCTATGAATTAGACAATATCATCTCTGTAATAAAAACAATTATTTTACTGGCATTAACTTAAACCACCAATTTTATATAACTGTGAGAACATTGTACTCATATACATGTACAAATTTTTAACACTGAGAAAACTCATATGTTTTGGTTTAGGTTTTTTTTTAATCTTTTTTTCTTTTAGCTTCTGAGTTATGTCATTACTGAAAAATTCAATCAGACTAACAGCACTTTTTCTCCCTCCATAAGCTTTTTTTCCATTATCCATGCTTTAGCTTAATTCATAAAAGAATCATTGCTTTGTTTTACTTTTTCTTGGGTTTGTTCATAAGTGAGAGATAACTTTTAGAGGAAGCACATAAAAAGTTCCAAGAAGGACTGTATGAACCACTCTGAACCTTGGCATTCCAGAACAACATAAGTCACAGCTAAAGTCCACAGGTCAAACTCAGGTAGCCCATATTATATTTGGAGAACTAAGGAAGAAAGCATTTCAGTACTGTTTTATTCTCTTTGGATTATAACAAAGAATCTGAGGAGAAAAGAAAGGAAGAGAAGGCAAGCAAGGGAAAAGAGAAGTATTCCTTGTCAAAAGCAAGTCTTTTTTATACTTTTGTTGTGGTTTAAGGTTTGGGGAAGGGGAGGGACAGGTGGAGCGGGCAGGTCACCCTCTTGGATTTTGGAGTCGGGGATACAGAGTCTCC
>VYZX01017752.1:2703-21372 GCA_013401335.1 Brachypteracias leptosomus
ACAAAACAGAATTTAAGTCAAGTCAGGAAACAAGCAAGCGCAACAATTTTCTCCTGTCAGTAGGGCCACTTCCAACGCATAGTCCATACTGAAATTTGCAGATTTAGATCTTTTATGCTAGTGGTACTTATAGAATACCTTTTACTTGTATTGCTGGAAACATAGTAAGTAGAAATGGAAAAGAAACAACAGAAGGCAGGATGTTCATTAACACTTTAAAGTGCGGTATGTTTCTGGATAGGGGTTTTTTGTTGGCTTGCATTTTTTATATACTTTGGGAAAGCTTTGCAGATTCAGGATAGAGATGCCAAAGGAGAGACAGGTAAACATCCCTCCTTCTCAAGACAGTCAACTCTTTACAATGCAAAGGGTGAAATCCGTTTTATTTCTGACTGCTCTCACTCACCTAGGTAAACTATTAGCTATTTTGTAATCTTTCTTCAAGATTTCAAGTTAGGTGTCAGTGGTGAACAAAAGGTCAAAAATGCTCATTAAGCTAAATTTTAGGGGGGTTATCTAGTCAAATCAAGAGGGTTTTTAAGCTTTTATGTTAATATGGGAATAATAACTGCTACTGGTAAGTGACATTAGTATTAAGTTTTGAACAAAAGTAAGTATGTTGTTCTTAAATAGTTCAAGGATTTTTAAATAATTATGCAGAGATCTCATGTCAAAATATAAACCAATACTGCAGTTAATTGTATCTTCTTTACTGTAAACTTTGAGATTTATTCCTTTCATTATGAGTTGTATTATGTAAAAGAGAGGTTATTTTTAGGTAAAAATAACCCTCGCCCTAAAAAACATGGTGTTAAATTCCTTATTCAAGAGTAGGAGTTGATGATGATGCTGCAGAACTTAATCCATCCTTTTTTGGGGTTAATTTAAAGTGTGCCTACTGCCATCAGTAGAGGTTGAAGTAAATTCCTATGTTGAAGGCCTAGAAATTCCTGTACATTAAACTTGCAATAAATGCTCTTGTTTGAATCTGGTACAAAATTATACTTGCATTCTCATTTTTTTATATATGTCTCCTTTGATTAGGCAATGCTGGATGTTGCTGCACATCATGGCTGGCTGGTGACTGCTCTGAATATAACNTATGGCTCTTCCTTCAAAAAAGACAAGTTAAATGTTAAATCTAGATCTTTATTAGCTGAAAGGAACTTTATCCACAATTCATGAGAAATGAGACAACATTTGTGTAATACAGAGTAACACTTTAAATATTTTCCTAAGTGTTACTGATCTTATCACCCTGATCTGGTATAAAACCTGTTGAAATTGCATTGTAAACTGCTAAAATAAACCGTGACTGGCCAGGACTAAAACTACCCTTGTGTCTTTAAACTCAGTATTTCTCCAGAATCAGTGTAATTTAATTGAAATAGCTTTGCGTGTGTAAACAACTCCTTTGTTTAAAGAAGATTTCACTGTTTAGTTTGCCTTAAGTAAATGCTGCCTTTTGTTTGTCTGTAAAACATTTGATTAAAGGTAAAGACTTACATAGACAGNAACAACAGAAGGCAGGATGTTCATTAACACTTTAAAGTGCGGTATGTTTCTGGATAGGGGTTTTTTGTTGGCTTGCATTTTTTATATACTTTGGGAAAGCTTTGCAGATTCAGGATAGAGATGCCAAAGGAGAGACAGGTAAACATCCCTCCTTCTCAAGACAGTCAACTCTTTACAATGCAAAGGGTGAAATCCGTTTTATTTCTGACTGCTCTCACTCACCTAGGTAAACTATTAGCTATTTTGTAATCTTTCTTCAAGATTTCAAGTTAGGTGTCAGTGGTGAACAAAAGGTCAAAAATGCTCATTAAGCTAAATTTTAGGGGGGTTATCTAGTCAAATCAAGAGGGTTTTTAAGCTTTTATGTTAATATGGGAATAATAACTGCTACTGGTAAGTGACATTAGTATTAAGTTTTGAACAAAAGTAAGTATGTTGTTCTTAAATAGTTCAAGGATTTTTAAATAATTATGCAGAGATCTCATGTCAAAATATAAACCAATACTGCAGTTAATTGTATCTTCTTTACTGTAAACTTTGAGATTTATTCCTTTCATTATGAGTTGTATTATGTAAAAGAGAGGTTATTTTTAGGTAAAAATAACCCTCGCCCTAAAAAACATGGTGTTAAATTCCTTATTCAAGAGTAGGAGTTGATGATGATGCTGCAGAACTTAATCCATCCTTTTTTGGGGTTAATTTAAAGTGTGCCTACTGCCATCAGTAGAGGTTGAAGTAAATTCCTATGTTGAAGGCCTAGAAATTCCTGTACATTAAACTTGCAATAAATGCTCTTGTTTGAATCTGGTACAAAATTATACTTGCATTCTCATTTTTTTATATATGTCTCCTTTGATTAGGCAATGCTGGATGTTGCTGCACATCATGGCTGGCTGGTGACTGCTCTGAATATAACCAACCTGGTGCAGATGGTAGTTCAGGGTAGATGGATACATGACTCTTCTCTGCTTACGTTGCCCAATATAGAGCTGCAACACCTTTACCTTTTTCGGTATGTAATTCTTCTAAGTATTTCACTTCCATTCTGACTGCAGATTGTATTTGAATGTCATTGTTGTGCTTGAGAATGTTCATTAATGCACCAGAAGCAGAACCCATTTTTTCACAGTGATGCTTTCCCAAATGGAGTTTCTGTTTGTTTTCAATATTCATTGATTAATTAACCCCCACAGATAATTTTGAGAACCATGATTCCAGACAAATTAAAAAGAGGTCACTGGAAGGGTTCCAAGTCCTAACAAATCTAACTCTGTATATTAATTATCTCTTCATTTTAATCCATTATAAAAATATACTAGTATCCATCTTAATACCATAGATAATGCTGAGTTCTATAGATGCCTAGATGATACAGTAATTAATGCTACCCAAAAATAAATGACCAGCCTTTAATAACAGAAACCAGTATCAAGTTTTCCTACTAAAACAGCCAAAACCAAATGTTTGCTTTCCCTCCCTGGGCATATGTCTTGCTGTCTTTATCAGGAAGTGGAGCCAAGGCAGAAGGAAGAGTGTGCATGGAGGTTACCAAGGACCTATTGAGTGTCTTCCTGAACTAATGGCTGCCTGCGAAGGAAAAGAGCATGTTTTTGCTTCCATGGTGGACAGTGAATTGCAAACAACACAGATTTCACAGGTAATACTTTCTATCTGTGGTCATTATCAATGTGATTGGAAAGGAAGAGTAGTTGGGCAGAGGACTACTCTCTTCACTTCCCTTCAGCAAATATCATGTGATGTTCTGTATAAGGTGCAACTCATTCTTTGCTCTAATTTCAAGGTACTACTGGCTTTACAAAGGTTCTTCTCTGCCTGTTTTCTTAACACTATTTTCACTTATTCCCTGCTAAACAGTAACAGAGTCTGGCTTATGGCTGATATTACCACATCTCTTTGCCCTAAAGATGCTTCTCTAGGTCATTCAATCTGCTGAGTGTTATCCACCTTTTCATATCCAGCTATGCACTAGGAATACATGCATTGCAAATGTCATTGTAGCTGGTTTCTGAAGTGGTCTGTCAAACACCATTTTTTCTGAGAATACCCTTAGTAAAAGATCCAGCACTAATTTTCTATTTGAAACTGAAAAAGCAGATGAAAATTTCACACTTCACAGGGGGAACATAAAAATACTATTCCAAAATGTTGAAGCTGCTAGAGTCTTATTTTCAGTTTGATTTTCAAGCCGTTCCCAGCAAAGAACAGCTATATTCCATACTATTCATCACATGCTAAGCCTATTGATTTCAAATAAATGTATGAGAGGTGAAATCTTCAAAAGCTACACTTCAGATGTTTCTTTATTTGAGTATTTTAAAGGGCAGCAATATGTCCTGTGTTTGACTGTTCAGCTTCAGTTAAACCTTCTGCTGGTATGCAAACAGTAAGAAAAGTGCTTAAATGTCTATAACAGACATCTGCATTTATAACTAAATTAACATCAAAATTTTGAATTAAGAAAATGTATTGACATCAAAACAAGGCTTCCTTTAACAACAGATTTCTAACATAATACACATTGATTTCAGTCCAACTTTTAGATGTGATAAAAAATTAGAACATTGTTATAATTAGTTCAGGGAGAACTCAGAAGTAAACTTACTTAATTTATTTGCATAAATTGCTGTTCTGTTATCTTTAAAAGCAAATGCAAATTGGCTCTGTCTGATATGATGATGGTTATTTGGCTCAAAAGTGCTTCAATTTGCGTAGCAATCTGGTGTCGTCTCTGCAGTGAGGCGATCCCAGGTAACATACAAATCCTGAATTATTCCAGAAATTAGTATGTTTAAAGCATCAATTTAAGTGCTAATTGCAGTAGTAATGAGAAAAAGCAGTACTACTGTGAGATTTGCATCTACTGCCCCATCAGTATGCCTGGAACGGCTGCTGACTGGCAGAGGATTTGGCTGCTAATTAAATAATTGTATGCATGGCAGTGTTCTCGTCTGATTCAATAGATGAAGATTAATCCTCAGATAAATATGTTTGGCTGGTATTGAAATGTCTTAGCAGTTTCTTCAAAAATAGCTGGTGTGTATGTGGTGTGTACATTCACACTGTGAATGACTCTATGCCTCTATATATCTGTTTGTAAATACAGATGCATATAAGAGGGGAAAACATAATGTCTTGGCATCATGTAAGGAGAAAGTTTCATTTCCGTGAGTTGGGAATGGCCGTACTGGGTATAGCAAAGCCATGACTGTATAATGCAGGTCATTGTAAATGTGAAATCTTTATACCAATATTTTATATCCTTTATGGCTTTGGTTTTGGGTTTTTTTAGAAAAAAAAGCTCTGTTTTAATACCTTGCACAGAATTAGAATTCATATGGAGACTGCCTGTTGAGTGTCTTCATATGTAAAGTCTTTCAATGCACATTTAGACAGGATCCAACCAAAAGACAAATTCTTCAATAAAGAATGCATCTTTATGAGATATTTTCTATAATGAAAGAATGTAAGATTACAGCGTTTAAGACTGTAACGGTACTAGACCTGAACAAAGTCAAATAAAGTGGGAAGTACACCACTAAATTGCCAAAACCATTCCTTTCCTAACAAACCTTTTACTTCTCACTCACAATACATTGAACCTATATCTTAAACCTGTTACTAGCATGAAATTGGTAAAAACAGCTTGATCTTTACATAAATTTGAGGCAGACTGGAAAAGGAAGTAATTTCACGTTTGAAAAGATAATGTCTTTTAAGCAGATTGGTAATTAATTTTTAAATAGCACCTCTCGAAGCTGCTCATGGATGTGGAATATTAGGCTGTCTTGGGGAGACAGATTATTGGCAAAAATGCTAATGATGTTATCAAAGGTTCACGAAGAATTTCTCATGTGATTATGATTTGAATCTATGGGTTTGATAGGTAAATATATGTAGTACATACATGCGTGCACACACTGGGCATGTTGATATATTTAAAAGGAGATAATATGTGCTTGTGTCATCCTATACTGCAAGAAACAGTAACGTTGTCAAGAAATACCTTAGTGACGTGGGAGCTTAAGTTTAATTTTCCAAAAGTTAGTTATAATCCTAAACCTTATTGAAAGTCAGTGGGGCTTTAAAAGCTGACAGGCTAAATTCAAAAACTATTTAGACTGTAACTCTGATCTTTGGCCTAAGCTCCGTGTTTGTTTCAATGATTCATTATGAATCATATGTCGTTAACAAATCTTTTTCAGTTTCTAAGTCACTTGGGCATTAGACATCTTTTAAAATACTAAGCTGATATTTATATTATTGAAAGAGAAGAAAGAAACCTCAAGGCTGAAAAAAAAGTTTAGCTGCTTTTACTCTGGCAGTATCTGTGTTCCTATAATCTTTTTTCCTTTTCAGAAGCTACTACTTGACTTTTTCCCTCAGTAACAAAAGCATTTCTTCATTTTATCCACATTGCATGGATGATAAAAAGGCAGCCTGCAGTCCACACTGTATCAGTGATCAAGCAGTACTAATTTTGCCTTTAATTTTCAAATACACATGGCCTGAAAAATGACATATCACAACTATTTTCTTATCTAATTAGGAAGTTACTTCAGTTTGTTTGCACTGTAAAAACTATATAAGGACATGACAGCCTTTGACAAACAGAATATGTTGAGGTTGTACAGTATAAAACAGACCAAGTCATAGTCTTCCACAGAGCAACAGGTAATGCTACTAAAGGAGTTAATACATTATCATCTCTGCTGAAATTAAACTTCGTTCTAACATAATTGTAACAAGTCTTCTCCTCTGAGATAGTACACACAAAAGTTTTCCAGGTAAATGATATCTAAAGCCTAACCACAGGGGTGATCACTGGGTTGCCATACATCAGGGGGCCTCTACTGACCTCAGCAGAAGTACGCTGCTTTGGTGCACAGCGTCTCACGCTGTAGCAGGTCCATAGAGTTCCTGCAGTAAGCCTCATCTTGAAAACCTTTGCATTAAACAAAAATCATTTGCCAGTTAAGGTGTTACTGCTCAAGTTTTCTCATCCAGTGTGATCTGCTAGAGGTGATTTTAGTAGTGCCTTGTCTGTTGAATGTAACAAAATCCTGGCAGCAACTAATTAATTAAGAATGTCTGTCATGTTTTTTCTCTTTCTTCAAGGTTCTACCTTTTTTCCCCCTTTTTCCCTTTTAGAGTTGGGACAACAAAGGATATCTTTTCCCTTAATGTTCTAGCCCATTCATTTGCTGTTATATTTTCCTGTCCTTTCTTTACCTAGGGCACTATTAAGAACATCACTGCAATTCATCAGTGTCCCCTGCTTTTACACTGCAGTTCCTGAGTGCTCACAGGTGGCCCTCCCCACTTTCTCCATTGAACAGGCACAGCTCTTCATGCAGCACACAGAAGAGGGAAGACAGAGATTAGTTTTTAGCCTACATCATTTTTCTCATTTAGTTCAACCAGGCTCTGGTGATGCAGCCATTTTAATCAGACCTAAGCCCCCACTGCAGCTGAAATGGGCAGCCCTGCTCTCCCTGTGTTGTTTTCACCTCTCCTGACCTAGCTCGCTGCACCAATGCTGTGCCTGATCCCGGCCAGGAGGTGGGAACAAGCACCTGGAGACAAGGGGAGGAGGGATCGTATCAACCCTCTCACTGATAGCCAAAATGGCCTCTAGCCAAGTGGCTACGTGATGGCCTCTGCCAGCAGGGGAGGAGGCAGGACCACTTCTTTCAGTGGCACTGAAGGCTTATGCTTATTCAGACTACTCACCGGATTAGAGAATATGCTTCCACAATCAGCTTTAAGCCGATCTAAGTTCATGCTATCACCAAAATGATTAGCAAGCTGATCCATCTAGCTGTAGAATCACAGCATGGTAGTGCCAACATATCGGGGATGGAGAGGAGGACAGCTAGCTGGTGAGGAGGGTGTTGGAGAGAAGGACAGCACCACCTTTTGCTACAGCAGTGCAATTTTAGGTCTGCTTACCCTGGCTGCTGTATCCCTAATGATATATTAAGGATCTGAATCATGACAATGATGCCTCCAAAAAGCAAAGTGAGGTTTTATTAGGGCTCTAGATCTTCTAGCGCAGAAAATGTAATCAGAGACACATCAAGTACAATCTAAATGAAAACAGATTTTGCTGAAATGCAAGATGGTCAAATTAAATTAAAAATAAAATATAGTCTTTTTCCAGAAAAACCGTTTCTGTTCCATGCCAGTATTGCCCGTGCGACTATGCCTACCCTCTTCATTCCCACAAGTTCCTATTTTGATATCTGTTGGCTCTTGACCAAGATCAATATTCTTCTGTCCTTCTTCTCCTTCCCACCCTCTAGCTTTTCCTATGTGTTGTTTGAAAACATGGGTGACATGCTTATTCCTGTTTTGTTTTGGGGGTAGGGGGCAGAAGGGCAGGGCAGAGGGTGGTTCTTGGTCTTTCGGGTTTTTTGTTCCAGTGCCAGCCTCATCTATCTTTTTGAGCCACAGCGAGGCCACAAATGACTGCCTCCATTCCCCAGCCCATTCTTCTATTTCTTCTTCCTAACAAATTTCATTGAGTGAACACACTTGATTCTCTTTTTACTCAATGAAAGCCTCCCCTCCATTTTTGTCACAGCTTCTCAGAGCCGCTTTTCCTTGTCTGAGAGACCAACATGAGAGATACATAGGGCTGCATTTTCAGGATGCCTCTTTAAGGTTGAAGAAAGTGTTATGTTCAGCTAGGCAAATTGTATGCCTCTAACAACAGTTCTCTGTACAAGGATGAGAGAAAGATGGGGGTCTGTTACAGTGCATGAGAAACCACAGAGACTTAAGATTCCTCAGGAGGACTGTAAGAAGGAGGGTTTGTGAAGATCGATGCAAGAAAACCTAAAAAAAAACCTAGGGATAACTTTGGATATGCAGTTGAACTTTTGCTTAATTATCTGAACTGATCCTCTGAACTCTCTGAGGTTTGCCCATTGCTAATTAGCACTGCAGTGACTTCTTTATGGATTATGCTAAGGAAGTTTAATTTAAAACTTAATTATACTAGTTTTTAAGTGGCTTATAGGAAAAAATACTTTAATCGGGAGTGGTAAGGAATTTTTCCTGTGTTCAGACATAGGTAATCTTAGCGGGGCACGTGTAACGTGCTTGAGGAGTTTCACGTTTGTTTTATTTGCTTAGAAGAAAGTAGAGTAAGAGGTTAATGAAAAGTATTTTATGCTTATGATTGAGAGTCATATGATTATAGATGATATTCTAATACATAATAAAATATTATTAATATAGAATAAATATGTAGACTGCACACTGAATTGTTATTGTTACAGTGACAAAGACTGTATAGATTGTCTTGTAATCCACGGGGATCTGGTTTTTCTACAGGCTTGGAACTTCTTGTGCCGTTTGCCAATTCTCAATGTCAGCCTGAGCATTAAGGGCTGTTGGGATGACTCGGCTCAGCCACAGACTGAAGTGCCTGTTCCTTCTTTGACAACAGACGTGCGAGATGACAAAAGATGGATCAAATTACGTGCTGATCAAGAGTATGTGCTCCAAATAAATCTGCAGAGAACCCAGATGGGGTTTCAGGTAGATTAATTTATCATTTTCTTCCTAAGTGCACAAGTTTCCAATAATCCGTTTACAGTATCAGTAATGCTTTATACAGCATCACAGGTTTTTTATGCTTTAAGTATTATGTAAATTATAAACAACTTTCAAAGCCTTTTTATGTTAGTAATGAAACAAATGGTTTTTCAGGTTGCAACAGGATAGTAAATAGACTCTTAAGGCAAAATCCTACACCAATGAAAAAATTTTCTCATTATTTTTTGCAAACCAGAAATTAATGAAGTTCATGTTTGGGTACTATAAACAGTGACAGTAGAGACAGTAACTTCACAGGCAATATTTAAGTACTCGCCAGCCCCAAACTCCTACTGCTTGTACCCTGCTTCCTCAAACCACTTCACAAGCTTCATTTTTATAGTCCCATGTGCCTCCAAACTGCATACCAGGCCCATACCTATAAAGATGTTTCTACTCTTAACGCATCCTCAGGCCTTTACTGAGGACATTTTCCTCATATTTGCATGTGAAGTTTCTCTGAACAGCTCCCAGAACTACTTCTACATAAAATTCTTTCTCCACACTTCAATTTCAGTCCCATCCCTTTGCCTAGTTAAAAGCACTTCCCATTTCACCTTGGGACAGTCACCTCACTGGGCCCTCAGCAGGTCATCTTCCTGTGCCAAGCCAGAAACACCAGCAGCTGCACAAGTTTCCAGCTGCAGGAACTCACTGTGCCTGTTTGTCAGCTCTTGGAAGAGTTCACACCATGCCTCCTGCGTTCCTATCTGGCACTGCAGCT
Source organism: Brachypteracias leptosomus (assembly GCA_013401335.1). Classification (NCBI taxonomy): domain Eukaryota; kingdom Metazoa; phylum Chordata; class Aves; order Coraciiformes; family Brachypteraciidae; genus Brachypteracias; species Brachypteracias leptosomus. The sequence continues at coordinate 12,566 of VYZX01017752.1, forward strand.
ATCAATTACTTATAGATGCATTTTTTGTCGTTTGCATACCATGAGTGGCATACGGACCACCATGATTATAATGAATTTCTCTAACATTTCAAGAAGATAATTACTAGCATTTTTGTTAAGATACAAAGAATAGTTTGACATATAAGCAGAAAAGTCTTAGTAGTTCTGAAATTTTTAAGACAACTTCATTTTGATAAAAATAATAACAGAGATACAGATGTTCTGTTGTAAATCCTGAAGTTGACTTACATTAAGAATTCTATTTCTCCTTTCCCAAAAGACTTCTTGTCCTGACTACAGTAGTAGGTTCACCATAGCTTCAAGGGGGGACTGCCGCATTTGCAGGAAGGAAGAAGGGTCAGATCTCTTCCAGAAGTTGTTCTATTTACTGTACCAGTTACTGACAGAGACATTTCCTAACCAGAGGCCATGGAAAAGGGAGCAGGAGCATTTTGTGCAGTGATCACTGTTTTACAAACCTCTCCTACAATTTGATCCCTCTTTTGTAAGAAACAGTTACTGTTGCTGAAGCTTCACTACTATGATGCTTTTTCTTCTGTATAAATCTTCAGTAAAACCTTTCCATCTACAGAGCACAAAATGAATGCTGATTTGAGTGTGCATCATTATATCTTCAGCTTTCAGCAGTAAAGTCGCTGTCTTAAAGAATCACTGAAATAATCTTTCCTTTTGCTATATCAACCTCAAATAAAGACTTCAAGTGCTGGTTTTGTCTTTATATTAATCTTGAACAACATTGTTTAGCTTTATTTAAAGACACTAGGTTTACAATTAACCCTTCTGCAGAGAATAGCACTTGGAATATATTAGATGAAATTACAAAAAGGGAACAGTATTTCCATTACAAAAGAAGTGGAATAGTATCTTGTATTCTGGGGTTTTCCCTGTGGACTGTGATTTCTTTTTTTTTTTATTTTAAACCCTTCATCTGTAAAGAAATACCAAAAATACTTTAGTCTGGCTAAATTATAGTCTTATGAGACCATTCAAGACAATGTGGTTTTGAGGTGTTTTTCTTTCAAGGAAGAATGGCATTTTGGAAAAGTGATTCCTAGTTTTACTAAGCTATTTCTTTTCCCTAACAGGGAAAGCAAGATAGTAAAGCAGTGGCTCCTCGATTCCCCAAAGTTAAAGATGAAGGATGGTTTTTGATATTGGGAGAAGTCGACAAGAAAGAACTCATCGCCCTGAAAAGAACTGGATATATCAGAAGTCGAAATACTGTTTCTGTTGCTTTTTATACTCCAGAAACTCCTGGAAAGTATGACAAATTTACAAATTCAATTCTCTTAATGATTATCTTTTCTGAGTAGTCAAACCCTAATTTCCCAACTAATGATTTTGATTTTCCTTTTTACATTTTAGGTGTATCTACACGTTGTATCTCATGAGTGACAGTTACCTTGGCATGGACCAACAGTATGATATTTACCTGAACATTATACCAGCCAGCACTTCAGCACATGTCACAAGAGAGGTCTTCGATGCTATGAGTCCCCTGGCTCTGAAGTAAGGTGATCTGAAAAGTCCACTCACAAGAACTGGTCTTGCAGCAAAGACAACTGGTCATTCTGGACATCCAAAAATGCATTTGCCTTAGTGGAACCAACTTCAAACCTCAAGACAACTAGGAAATTGAAAGTGACTACTGTATTGACTCTGGTAACACAGAGTTAGCCACAGTGGCCTTACTCCTTTATGAAGATTTATCTTTTCTTTGTTTCATCTTTCTTCTTTCAGAAGTCCTATTGTTAATTGAATTGCAACACATCAAAATAAATAATTTGTGCAAATTTAGGGCTATAGTCCTCATTTTGAAAAGTGTTCTGTAGCCTGTGTATTGATGTAGTTTAAATAGGCAACTTTTTTAATTTATAGGGAAAAAATACAAAATTTGATCCAAGAACTGCTGAAAATATTGATGGATGTGTTATATTCCATGTTTAATAAAAATATGTCCATGTTTTGTATTAGATTTTTCAGTGTAAAATATGACATATAGTAACAAAATCCTCCTCTTGCACATATTACATTTTAAAGGCAACAATATAAAGAAAAAAATTCACAAATTTAATTATATATGCAGTACATCTGGTTATAAAGGTATGCTAAAATAATATAAAATATTTCCAGTATAGCAATGATGCAATTTATATAGATCATAATTAGAGTTTACCCTTTATATAAGTATATATATGTATGTATGTACATACATGTATATTACTCAATATATTACATGTTTACCATTTCTTTAGTATTTTTTCCTGAATTTTGAAGGACTGAGGTATATGAAATCAGGTGTCTAGATCCACGGTTTTATGCTAAAGTGGGCAACTACATTCTGTAAATAAGGGAGAATGAGGCTCCAAAAACAGGGTTTACAACAGACAGCTTGATGAGCAAGGAAGAGTTTGGACAGGTGACAGGTAGTGTCTAAGAGATGCTCAGCTTGGTGATAATACCATGGAGGCACTTCCACCTGCAAGACAAATCTGAAGGTAGCAGCATCTATCTTCTGCACAATGCAGTGATGAGACTGCTTTTCTCCCATCTACACATCCCATCTACACATCCCATCTACAACTGAGGTCAGTTCTCTTCTCAACCTTAAGGGGATTCAAGATGCTGAGTCAGTACCTGGAGGCAACATACTGCAAAAACGTCATGTATCTTCATTCAGGTTGACTAGACCTTAAACTGAACATTAACATTTTAAGTTGTTCAGCTTTGCATTTAGCTGGTAAGCGTTACCTCTCTATAGATCATTTTACTGTAATTTCTGTTGTGTTTCACCAGATGAAAGAATGCAGAAGCTTTTTTGCCTGGAAGCTTTGCAGAAAAAAAAAAGACAGACGCTGCTTACTGCTGGTGCTGCACGCACATAGAATCACAGAATGGCTAAAGTTGGAAGGGGCCTCAGGAGGTCATCTGGTCGAACACCCTCTCCTCAAGCAGGGCCACCTAGAGCTCATTGCCAAAGAACATGACTGTACAGCTTTGGAGTATCTCCCAAGAATGGAGACTTCACAACTTCCCTAGACAACCTTTGCCAAGGCTTAGTCACCACCACAGTATAAAGGTCTTTCCTGGTGTTCAGTGGGACCCTCCTGTGTTTTGGTTTGTGCCCATTTGCCTCTGGTCCTGTCACTCGGCACCACTGAAAAGAGCCTGGTTCTGTTCTCTTCACACCCTCCCTTCAGATATTTATATACATTGATAAGATCCCCCTGAGCCTTCTCTGCTCCAGGCTGAACAGCCCCAGCTCTCTCAGCCTTTCCTCATGTGAGAGATGCTCCAGAACTTTTGTGTTCTTCATGGACCTTTGCTGGACTCTCTTCAGTATGTCCATGTCTCTTATGTACTGGGGAGCCCCAGAGCAGACATACTACTCCGGAAGTGGCATCACCAGTGCTGATCATCTCCCCCAATCCGCTGGCTCCACTACATTGCAGCTAAGAGAAGGCTGGATGATTTCAAAGGGTCAATAGTTATTCATTTATTTCATATATAATATGGCACCTCTAAATTATGAGCAAAGTTTTTAAAATAATCAATTCTTCAGGTATTTTAACATCACCTGATGATGATAAAAATTTTATACTTCATTATAGGTTGACTTTATTGCCTAAGAAAATGGGACAATAATCAAAAAAGGTGTCACTATATTTAGAGCTTGCTAGATGATACAACTGCCACCTTTGACATTGAGACAATATCAATAGAATACGATGTCATGTCACACAGGAAACATTTTTTTCAAATCGGTAGGCAAAAATTTGGTTATACACACATTTACTTAGTCCCACACCCATTTTTAAGAGAATTGTTTTCTCTAATCTGCAAGTAAATTTTCACAGAAATAAGTCCTTTCTTTGGGAAAATTCTTGGTTGAAGAAATATATTGTCCCTCAACAATTTTAATTCATTAGGAGAAAGAGCTATGCAACAGTCAAACAACATACCAACAGTGTGACACCAGCTCTTGTTGCTTTGTAAATGCACATCACAAAGTAGTCTAACTGCAGAGTAGCAGACAATAGCTTCAGTATTCTGTATTACTCAATTAAAGAGTTTCTGTAATGTCATTTGTACCATTTGTACTTTGGTTTGGAAACAATGTATTTCATTTCCTAGCATGTTAACTGGTTTTAGAAATAGTTTGGTGAAATTTCTAAACAATGTATTTGAACCTTTTTTTTTTTTTTTAACAAAAGTATTGGATCCATGAAGAGAAAGTCTAAAGTAATATAGAATGAATTTAAGCAAATTGATTAGAATCAGTGTTTATCTGAAAAATCTGAGAGAAGGAATTCTGATGCATTTGAAACAGCTGCTTAGAAGGAACAATCAATACGTTCAATTCAGTGTCATCTAATGGTGGAAAGTGAGAATAGCTCTCTAACAAAAGTATGAGAATCAAACACAGAATTAGAAAAACAAAAGAGCTTAATACTTTGGTGATGTAATCATCATCATTATGGATAAAAGAGCAAAATAACAGCACAAAGAGAAATTTCTAATGTTAAGTTTTTCGATTTTGGTGGGTTTTCCCCCCACCTTCTAGGAGCAGCTGCAGTTGCTGCCCATCTGCCCAGGTATCACACTTCTTCCACAACTTGAAAGAGCAACAAAACACACACATCTTGTGTACCAAGATGTACTGAAGTCTGCCTGTGTGACTGCCCTTTTCATCTCACCCTGTCCTAATCTGATAATGGCATCACAGCAGCACTTAGCAGGAGCCAGAGGAGGTTTGGGTGTGTACAACCATCCCCTTTCTCTTCTTAAGGAGCTCTTATAACGCAACCACAAGATGATTAAAGGAGCACACACAGAGCCACAAAGATGATTAAGGGAGTGGAACATCTCCCTTATGAGGAAAGGCTGAGGGAGCTGGGTCTCTTTAGCTTGGAAAAAAGGAGACTGAGGGGTGACCTTATTAATGTTTATAAATATGTTAAGGGAGAGTGTCAGGAGGACGGACCCAGGCTCTTTTTGGTGGCATCCAATGATAGGACAAGGGGAAATGGGTGTAAGTTGAAACATAGGAGGTTCCACCTAAATATGACAAGAAACTTCTTCACGGTGAGGGTGACAGAGCACTGGAACAGGCTGCCCAGGAAGGTTTGTGGAGTCTCCTTCTCTGGAGACATTTAAAGCCCACCTGGACGTGTTCCTGTGTGACTTGATCTAGGTGATCCTGCTCTGGCAGGGGGATTGGACTAGATAATCTTTCAAGGTCCCTTCCAATCCCTAACATTCTGTGATTCTGCGAACCTGTTGTTTAGAACCTTACATGAGATTTCAGTTGTACTCCAAGTATTGAACGTACAGCAGTGGTACCATGAAGCCGTTTTCACTACTGCAGATCTTTCTCTTTTGTCGTAAATTGAATCTTTGGAAGTCCTAATTTCACCCAGATGAATTCAGGGGTTTATGCTGCTGACCCAAAAGTCTTCTTCATCATCATTAGTTTGCTTCTAGAGACCATCCACAAAAATGTTGATGCACTTTTTTCTGAAGTGATTTACAAAAGCTCAGGAATGAACTAACCCAGTTGTTAATGTCACACACTGGTAGCAGTAAGAGGTTAAGCTGCTTTCATGAAGTGTGTGAAGGGAACTTCTATATTAAAGGAACTTCTCCAGAAAGCAATTGTACTGCTTGTACTAAAGGAGTGTCTGTGTAAATAATTCCTACAGAAGATTCCTGCAGAAGAAACAAACTCTGTAGAAAAGGATTCTCCACAGTGATTGCACCATCCTGCAATAAACAATATGTCTTGTACTCAGATCTTCTAATGAACTCCATACTGTATCAATGTGATCTGAATCCAGGACTCTCCCATGTCAGTAAGCCTTTCTTCTGCATCTCTAGAAAATCATAACCACCTTCTCTGCTCAAATCTCAAAAAAACGTAAAAGCTTCACTAAGCCTACACATTAGGCTTCACTTCTGCTCTTTTCCTCCAGCTTAGTCTTGTCCTACCAATATTCTCAAAAAAAACATGCAGCCAAAATAGAAGGCTTGTATCTCCCCTTGCAGCAGATCCATACACTACAGAATTGGTAACATCTCATTGCACAATGACAAAGATCACACAGGTGAGAGGACAAGATGGAGATCTCATTGAAAATATCATAAGTGACCACTAAGGTTGAGGAGGGAGATATCTACATCTAAATTTTAGACTAGAAATGAGAACATGATAGGGAAAGGAAATAAAGACATTGGCTATTGTTCAGGTGCTAGAAAACCAATGGAATCAAGAATAAAAAGGGTTCTCTGATTAATATTATCATTCCCAATAATAAGATTCTCACTAATTGTAATGACAGCAGAGGCAAACTGGGCATTTTTGAAAAGTCTCACTCTCGATACTGTGATACAGGATACAAATAGTTATAGAGCTACACTATAAATTGCTGGCAAGAAGAACAGTGGAAAAGTGAGTCTAGAAATATCACCATCTTTTTCTAACTAGACTCTAAATCTCAACTATGATAAACAGCATTCTTCACAAGCTAGCAAATTTGCACCTTGGAATGAAAATAACTCAGTTTCTACCATGTACTGCTAATGTGGGAAAACTAGGCTTACATACTTGACAGCAGTATTTTCTTCTAGCTAACAGGATAAAATTGCTTCAGATGCCAACACCACATGGTGAGTTCCCATCATGTATTTGTCAGCAAATCCAACTAATTAGGGACTAATTACTCAACATAGTAGCACAGTAATATCAGGTTCTGATAAAATGTCATCTTTGTAGCTGTGAAGATTCTGCAAGTAAGCCTTATTTTTTTCTCAAACGATCGCAATAACTAAAGGGAGAGATGGAAAAAAACACTGAGAGGATTCTGCCATCTCCATAAAAAGGTCCCTTCATTCACCCACACCAAAGAAAGATTTATCCCTAATTTATTTTTCCTATTTTGCCCTATCAAATATACAACATAAAATAGTTCAACTCTGTACCTAGAAAGGTATTTAACAGCTTAGCTCAGTTTCAGGATCTTGCCATTTCTTTGGCATAGTTCTGTCCTATCCCATCCCACCTCCCCACCCCTGCCAACAGTCTCTCATGTTATTCTTGGACTAAACTTTCTGGGGTAGGACCTTTAGGGGAATTTCATTCTCTGTTCATAGGACATGTAGCACAGAGAAAGTCCTGGTCCATGACTGGGTTCCTGCAAGGTGAGATCTACAAATAACCACATAAGGCCCTGCTGTCCTAAACTCAAAATCTGATGCAATGTTACTCCAAGAATATACTAAGCAAATAAGAGAGGTGCAAAATATGCAGCATAGTTAGCTGTATGATTAAGGCAAATGCCAGTATAATTTTAGATTTTAATTCTAAGTGACTTGATTCAAAGAGGGAATAAGCTAATTTGGGAAAAGAGGAACAAGGAGATTCCTCAGTTCACCTTGGTAATGAAATGCTCAGAGCTAACAGAAGTGAAATAGTTGTAAGCCACATCCACACATGTGATTCTCAGCTAGTCAAGCTCTGCCTTTGTGCATCTCACTCATTCTTACTTGGCTCCTATGCGCAGACATTGACAGTATCTTCCAGCCATTCATCCTTGCAGATATTAGGAAAATACATGCTCTGCTCTTCTCAAAAGAACAAAGCCTCCATAATTTACATATCCTAGCATGTGCACCAGAAGGCAAATGCTTCTTGTCTTGCAACTTCACAAAGACTTCTTAGTAAAAGGTTCAGAACTTGCAAAAGCACACTCATAAAGGATTAAGACTTTGCTTTCAGCCAATTACATATAGCTGCAGCACTGCCTTCTGCAAGGCTACCCAGTAACTCAGAAGAAATCACTGCTAGCTAAAGTTTCTGAAACTTTTGCTAACAATTTTTGCCTCCTGTTAATAAACTAAACACAGACATGGACACCCACAAAGAATTATCTTCCATAAAGCATTTGTTGTTGTCGTTCTGTGTCAATATCTCATAGCTAGACTGCAGTAGTAGAGGACTTTTGCCCTATCACTGTTGATGGTGCCCAGGTTTTGGCTTCACAGCATGCAACATACCCAGGGAGTGCTGGAATAGCTTTCTCATCCTGTTAAGTTTGTGGTCAGACTACTGATAAGACTTAAAACTTGGAGAAAACAGAAACAAACTTGATCAACAGGTACAGCTTTTTCTTGAATCATAGAATCATCAGGGTTGGAAGGGACCTTAAAGGTCATCTAGTTCCAACCTCCCTGCCATGGGCAGGGACACCTCCCACTAGATCAGGCTACTCAGAGCCCCATCCAGCCTGGCCTTAAAAATTTCCAGGGATGGGGCTTCCACCACCTCTCTGGGCAACCTCTTCCAGTGTCTCACCACCTTCATGGTGAAGAACTTCTTCCTAACATCTAATCTGAATCTACCCACCTCTAGTTTTGACCCATTCCCCCTAGTCCTACCACTACCCAACATCCTAAAAAGTCCCTCCCCAGCTTTCTTGTAGGTCCCCTTAAGATACTGGAAGGCCACAATAAGGTCCCCTCAGAGCCTTCTCTTCTCCAGACTGAACAACCCCAACTCTCTCAGTCTATCCTCATAGGAGAGGTGCTCCAGTCCTCTGATCATCCTCATGGCCCTCCTTTGGACACATTCCAGCACATCCATATCTTTCTTGCAAATCGGGGCTCCAGAACTGGACACAGTACTCCAGGTGGGGTCTCACAAGAGTGGAGTAGAGGGGAAGAATCACCTCCCTCAACCTGCTGGCCATGCTTCTCTTGATGCAGCCCAGGATACGATTGGCTTTCTGGGC
>VYZX01017752.1:21783-37059 GCA_013401335.1 Brachypteracias leptosomus
GGCAGCTTCCTTATATGCCCCCCATTCTAGCTGTCCTTTCTTCCACTTCTTGTAAAGTTTTTTTGTGTGACAGTGTGTCCAGGAGCTCTTTGCTCATCCAGGCAGGTCTCCGAGCACTCTTTCCTGCCTTCCTCTTCATCGGTATACTTTGCTCCTGGACACAGAGAAGGTGATCCTTGAATACTGACAGGCTGTCCTGGGCCCCCTTTCCCTCTAGGGCCTTGTCCCACTGTACTTTGGCCAGCAGATCCCTGAAGCAGTCAAAGTCTGCATGCCTAAAGTCCAGGGTCTTAAGCTTAGAATACATCCTCCTAGTTGCCCTGAGGATCTTGAATTCTAGTGCTTTGTGGTCACTGCAGCCAAGGTTATTTCTGAGCCTCACGTTGGTCACCAGCCCTTCTCTGTTGGTGAGGACAAGCCGATGTCCGAGGGATGGAAGAGAACACCACTTGAGCTCCTGATCCCTTTACCAGTTGCCCCAGTGCCCAGAAATCTCTTTTAACTGATTGTGAGTCCCTCATTACATCATCACTACCCACCTGAAAGACCAGAAGCAGATAATAATCTGAAGGACTCACAAGGGCAGGAAGTTTAGCAACAATGTCCTTTACCTGGGCACCAGAGAGGCAGCAGACTTGTCTATGAAGTGGGTCCGGTCTGCATATCGGGCCCTCCGCTCCCCTTAGCAGGGAGTCACCTACAACAATGACCCTTCGTTTTTTCTTTACAGGGTCAGCTATATCCATCATCTGATTACTCCACTCTCATCCCATAAATCTACAAGACCTACGAGAAATGGTAACAGTGGATTCAATACTTTTTTTGGTCCTAAAACTGTTTGACACTTCACGCTGGAAGCACAAGGGAAGAGGAAATAGCACCGTAACCCTGAACACTTGACTTAGATGTCAAATTTACAGAACACGGTAAAGCTGGGGAGGGGTGAGGGGAGGCAGAGAAGGAAGAATGGAACTTGAGGAAAGAAAATAAAGAATGAAATATTTTTGCTTGTACTCCAAGAACTTCAGTTGAAAAAAAAACTTTAAGATAACTGTGTTTCCTTTGAGAGAAAGCAGCTTAGAGTAAAATCATCATCCTGTCTGGATGAAATTCTTTCATTTTACCTGTTCTAAGCATATCTAGAATTAATTAATCTAAGCTCTATCCAGATCATGTAATTCTAAATAAATATACAAATTCACTGTCTTTTTTTTAAATGATAGTTGGATAAGACTGCTAAATCATTTTTTAAAATAGCTACTTTAATAATTTAGTTGTGTTTTAACAGTAAAATGAATTGACTTAATGAATTCATTTAGTCCAGTCCTATATAGCCAAGAAATTACACCAGTCTCCTAGAAATATGTCCTTTCATAAATCCATGAGACATAAAGCAATGACATTCAAACTCCCTAGCTGCTTAAGAGTAGGAGAAATTACATTTGGGTTATGCAAGCTGAATGAAGCATAATCTTACTGGTGCAACATAAAAGTCATGAGATTATTTTTATTTTCTTGATGCATGGACAGTGATATTTTTTTGTTTGTTTAGCTTTTGGGGAACAGAAAAGCAGGTTGTTGTGCATCATTTTCAGCATATAGATATGATCTGGTCCTCACAGAAAAACTGTCACAGAATGTACGACAGCTCTTCCCTTCTGTTGCTGAAACCAAAATATCAACATCAATGTTACTCTACACTTTGAGATCGGGAACATTCTGAGAAAGAAAGACACTAGACATTTAGTTCATTTTCTGTCTGGTTTGTAGGAAGTGCTCAGTCAGATGCCAGCTCTCAGGTATTGAGCTACGACTCCTAAATTGACAGGGGCACCCAAGCTGCACTAGAGGATGTGAAAGTTCCCATCCACTCCTCTGCCCTACGCATCCTACAATAGGGGACAAGTATGCCTGCCCTCCAGGTCATGCTTCAGCTCCCTTCATTTGCAATAGAGCTGGCCTAGAGAGATGCTCTGTTCACTGCTTTGGCAACAGAAGCTTAAATTTCTATTCCAAACTTAAATTCATCTCAACTAAACCAAACTCTGTCTAAAATTTTCCCAGCATCAGGGTCCTCAGGGAATGCTGACCTTGAAAGGACCAAAATCTTTAAGAAATAAGTGGGTTTTCTTAGAATAAGTGGCCCAGATGGATTTCTAGAATATTCTATTCCTTGTAAACATGAAATAAAAAAGGAAACATCTCACCAAGAGGATGCTGACAAGAATGTCAAATACTTTGCTGCTTCATTTTAAAAACATACAGTACCTGCCTGTTTTGTCTGAATGTCTTGGAGACCAGCTAGATTAACTTAATTAAATCAGTGAAAATCTTTTTGGTAGTATGAGCGCTGCTAAGGGAATAAACAGAACCTGGAAAGAAATCCCAACATTAAGTGACCGAAAAAATACACTAAAGTTTCTTTTCTGTTGATGCATTGCCCTTTTGTTTCCGAGACTGGAGGATGAAATGCATTCCCAACATGTATTATTAGCAGATCAAATTTAGTTTCTGCTATAACTTTCAAAGGATTTGGAGAATAGACAGTAGCATTAGTATTATCTAATCCTTCGCTCAGGTCTGGGACTCAAAGATTAACAGCTGCAGATTTTATAACATTTCTACTTCAGGGATAAATTGTATTTTCTTGAATTGGATGGGTAGGTAATGTCCTACAGTTATTTAATTCTTAGAAACCATTGACTTTACAGGAACAGACTAAGGACTCATGACCATGAAAAATTGCTAATCGGATGAAATTAGATGAAAAAAATATCCCTAATGACAAAAACAGAATACGAATCCCACCTCCAAGGAGGGACAGAGCTTTGAGTCATGCAGACAGGGCTATGAGGCAACAGTCCTGTTTTATTATACAGTCTCATCTGCTTTCATTAAACCAAATTATTTTGTCATGATGGCACAGCTTCCACAAAAGCATGCCTCTACCATTTACCTGGCAATTAGGGCACAGCAGAGGAAAATGTGGTCAGAAAAGAGAAGAATGAACTGAAGGAGGGAATTTTGTATGGGAGCAGATGGAATACTGGAATGCAGCTGATTTTTAAATAAGAAAGCACAAGTACTGTCTCATTCTGAAAGACAGCAAGCCTCTATTTTTAGGGGAAGGTTCCAAGTAACACATACTAAACAGACAAGTACCTCCCCTGTAGTCTTAGGCATGGTAGCAAATGTGTGGAACCACATTTCTGTGTTCCATCTTTGCACTAGGCTTCCCTCTTCTTATGCAGTTATCCAGTCTCATTTGCAATACCCAATTTTCCACATTCACCAGATAGGGGAATTCCAGCACCTCACGCTGAATTCCACTCTGGGTGCATTTAGGGGGAAGGTTATTGCTATTTTAAAAATCACTTAACTATATCCCTTAAAAATGGCATACTCTTCATTTTATGAACTATAAATACTCTTTACATTTTATACACCTGCACTTGTAGCTCTCATGTTCCATTCTACCAACTTGACATTACAAATAAGTTGTTTGCATTAAAAACTGGTCCGTATCCTTACATTTGAAAGTACAGCATGTGACATTAATAAAATATAGTCAGTGATGCCAACATTTCTCAGGGAAGGAGGAATATATACATTCATGGTCCAATGTTATACATGTATATAATCATATACATAAATATTACAGTAACATGAACATGTTGCTTATCAATATGAACATAACAAGCCATTGAAGTTAGCAGCTACTGTTGCCATCACTACTGAATGAAGGCAAGAACCCACCAAAACTAATGTTCAGAAGAGAAATGTCACTTTGATCTTTTGGAAGAGCAAAGAGGTTACTGATTGGAATCAGATCCCTGGCTATATGTCAGGTTTGTCTTCTCCAGTTATGCATAATCTCCTTTAAAATTAACTTGTATTGCTCTGTTTCCTTACTTATAGCCCTTTATTTTTCTGCAATTAAAAAAGAGAATAAAATAAAAGAAAAAACAACACTTTGTCCACAATCATTATTTCATTCTTCTATCTGCCATGTACCTTTTCATGTGAGAATCTCTGTCCAGCTCAGGTCACCAATGCAACATTGTTCTGCCATCTCTTCTCCAAAGCATAAAACATCAGGCTATGAGAAACAGCAATGTAGCAAAATGTAGGAATAAGGATAAACCAAGTGATTCCCTGTTTTAATTTTCTATTTTTCCTAACTCTTTTTTTCCCATAATTATGCTCTCTCCTCCATCTCAGCCCTCTACCTCATTTCCATTTCGATTTTCCAATTTGTCTAGCACCACTTTGATTTTATTTATACCCTTCTTTCTCTTTCCCGTGGCAGACCTCCTTTTCTCTTGTAGATAAAAACAAACATATACACCTAAACAAGTTCAAAATCATTTTCTTACTACTGTTGCTACCCAGAGCACCTTTCTCTGGGTTTTCTGTGTTTTTCCATTGTCTTTTCCATTCCTACACCTTTATCTTCAAACTGTGTTCCAAAGTATGATTGTAGGCCTGCATTTTTGGGGGGTTTCTTCCACCACCTTTGCTATGTGATTTGTTATAATCCTTCTTGGAGCAGTTTAGTTTTGATCCCAAGCACTAGTCACCAGTATCTTTGTGGCAAATCAGGCTGTCCACTGAAGGACCTCCGTACCAGCGTCTAATTGTGAGCTACAGCAGAAGATAAACCAAACTAAGACTCACTTTCACATTTTCAACTCATCCATTTAGTGTATTTGCTGAAGATTGCTCTATGTTTTGAGTGACAGGTAATAAACAAGGCCTATCTTGTCTGTATGGATAGGAAGAGGAAAAAGCACTCCTTCCCTTGGCTGAAAAGTTAAATGGTGCCAGGCATCTTCAAGAAGTAGCATTATGTAAAGACATATGCTATCATTAACAACTAGCAGTAAGATTAGACTACCCCAGAGCTTTCCATCTTTCACATTTTGGTCACCCTTCACTTGCACCTTAGAGCAACATCTGTGATTGCACCTGTCCCCAGGCAAACAGTCACAAAACCAGGAGATTTTTTTTCCAACCACACTTTCTTAACTCATATTGAAGAAGGATGAGCAACACACAAACCTGAATCAGCTTTCATTTGGCCACAGGCGATATATATTTCTTCCCAAGCTTAGACTATGCTCTTCTATCATCTGAGGCCCTCAAGCCACCATCTAAACAACAGCTGACTGAGAAACCTGCCAGGCCACAAAGTGACTACAGAAAACTTCATCACTTCATCTCCTTCATTTCAACTAATGCTCTCTTGGTCATGAAGCACTACTGAAACTGTCACAGGCAAAGGTTGCTTATCACATGACAGCTTAAGAGCAGATTCCTTTCAGTTTAGGTATAAAATAGCAAATTGAAATATTCCACACTCAAACAGCAACAGTTGTCAGGCCCCACACATGCACTGGATTGGACCATGGCACAGAAGGATATAAATCCACATTCTTGAGTTCATAAATCAGCCAAACTGGCTGACTGACTGCAGACAGGACACCCACAGGCCTGGGTTATTCTCCAGCTGCCCATGACGAGATTCACCTGGTGCATTCAGCACTGTGAGAACCAAGACACTGGTCTGATTCAGTTGGATCTTCTCGTGTTATGTTTCATGGAATCACAGAATGCTAGGGATTGGAAGAGACCTCGAAAGATCATCTAGTCCAATCCCCCCACCAGAGCAGGATCACCTAAACCACACTGCACAAGAATGCGTCCAGGCGGTCTTTAAATGTCTCCAGAGAAGGAGATTCCACAACCTCCCTGGGCAGCCTGTTCCAGTGCTCTGTCCCCCTCACCGCGAAGAAGTTTCTTCTCATATTTAGGTGGAACCTCCTATGTTTCAGCTTACACCCATTGCCCCTTGTCCTATCATTAGACACCACCGAAAACAGCCTGGCTCCAAACTGTTGAATATGGATATCTCAGATGTTAAAAAAAATACACTTTTCTGATCCTATACAACTCTTCCCTTGACAGATCAATACATTTCTCAGCAAATATTTTACTTCTGAAATAACTCAAAGAAAATAATTATTTTCATTTGAAAACAGCTTGCCTAAGCATACATTTGAGGCAAACTCATTTAACTTCATGCTAATTCTTGGATCTATATAAAAAACAAACACCACTAAACCTATAGTTTTATGTTTTAAAACAAGGGGGAAACCCTATAAGAAGATCAGGTCTGGGGTACAAGATAACACAGACAATTTCCAACATAAATGCTAGTTATTAGATGTCATGTAGAGTCAGGAGTTGCCATGGAATCCATTTGCTTCTAAACCAGCTCCTCCTGCTGGAATACTTTCTCATTATTATTTCTTTCAGTAGCACAAAAGGAGCTGACTATAGAAAAAATGATATTATGTTATTTTAGAGTAAAGTTTCTACACTGTCTGCAATCAGACATGAAATTAAAATCTAAATTTAAAGCTATATTTCTGCTCAAATGTAAAGCTACATTACTGTGGTCAGAAGAACAAAATCATTGAAGTGGTTTTATAGATCCAGTAAAGCAGAGAAAACAAATTATAGCTAGAGTTTTCCTTTCAGCTGCCTTCCCACGAGTGAAAATAAATGTCGTAACTGATGTCTACCATTTACATATTAGCTACATTATTCTCCCATTATGCTTAACTTTTAACATTTTCATACTAGTTACTCTATGCAACAGCAGCCTTGTTACCAGCCTAATTACTAATGTCCTGGTGTACAGAACAGTGTGTGCATGCTGGACACTGGGTTTATTAGGCCAATGAACTCACTTGTTGTGATGCCAGTTTCAACAGATGGATTTTAGGAAGAAAAAAAATGTGATCATGCCTTCAAACTCTTGACACGCTGATTATTGGGCTTCAATTCTTTTGTATACAATGTACTGCAGTAAGACTGGAGGACAATACTGGAAAGTAACCAGCAATATTAGAAAACTATGTCAGTGATCTGCAGCTTGGCATGTTAATACTTATTATTAATATTATTGTTTATTATAGACATTGACTATCATTGCATCTGGAAGCCCTAAACAGAAATAGGATCCTATTGTGATCATCACTGTATGGAGATAAACACAGCCCTTGCCTCCAACAGCTTGTATTGTATGGCCCTAGCCTTGTAAAATGATCTGAGCAGATAGATTCTTGTGCCCCTGCAGAGTCCCCTAGCCCTCCAAGGCAATCAGAGCTTCCTGCATAACCCTCTTACATGGAGAAGTGGCAAGCAAGCTTCGGGTGCAGGGAGCCTGAGTTTTTCTAATCCATTCCTCTCCTGGCCTTCAGCAGCTGAACTACATCCAAGCTTAGGTGAGCTCACCACCTAACCAAACTTTTGACTATTTTGCTAGCTCTCTCCTTCTTCATACAATTCTGCCAGCTACACCAATTTTCTGTTGCTAGCTCTCCAATCATACAGGCCTATGCCAAATTCTACAACACTCCTTCAGCATACCTTCATCTTTTTGCTCTTCTCAGTCTTGAATCAGCTACCACAAGAGCCAAGGGAGAACATACCATCGAGACAGAGCTCAGCAAGCTGCCTCCAGCAGGAGGCTCCTCTGACTGGCCCCAACAAGAACCCATTTCAACAAGAACTCATTTCTGACTGATCAGTTCCTGACTGATATAGTTCTGGCTTCACTCATCACCCCAACCATGATCACCTGGGGGAAGACAGGGCCTCACATAGGTGGTCCAGGTTCTGCCTCTGGGGATTGAAACCACTTGATGAACAAAATATACTGCTGGGTTGTGACTCAGGCCCAGGCCCCAGCACTTCAGACCCTTATTTATATCTCAACTCAAAAGTCTTACTCCTGCCAGGAAATCAGAGGAAGCTCTGTACCATGCAACACCCTTCTCTCTCCAGTCATGTTTTCTAAGGTCCCATAACACAGCTCTTAGAAAGCTCCCTGGAGCACAACAGCTTCTGGGACAGACACTACCCTTGGAAAAGCAAAAGAACACAGACAAGCATTTTCCCTCCTTTGCCCTGGAGGGAAACCAGAAATCATTGTAGCCCTACAAGGAATAGAAGCAGAATAGGGCTGGACTGTGGGGACTGGACAGGGAGCTACAAGCCAGGCCATTAGGGCAGGGGTCTTGCTAGCCAGGGCCCATCCCACAGTACCTGAGCAAGGAGAACAGGGATGGCAGCTGGGCTCAAGCAAGAGCCCAGGTCATCAGGCAAGTCCGTAGCAGCAAGGCAGGTCCAAGGTCAAGGCAGGAAATCAGTCCATGGGTCATGGTCCAGAACAACAGGGTCTGAGCCAGGAGGCCCTACAGCCCACTCAGGCAAGTACTGAGGGCAGAGGGTGTGGACAGAGCTGCCAGGTGAGGCTGGTCAGAACAATTAAGGCTTATTAATGCACTCAAGGACTTATCAGCCAGTCTTCTCTCCTGCAGTATTGGCTGCCCTGACAAGTGGTTGGGTTGAGCCATATGCCAGGAGTGTTTTGTGCTGAAGCCAAAATTAAAACCAGGCTCCAGTATGTTCTAAGGTTTTGGCACATTCCAAAAATATGGCATTAACATCACCAAGCTGTTGCCAAACCAAAGAAATTACAATTCCTTGTTCATCCACCAGCTAAATCTGATAGGAATTACACAGAGCAAGCAAGCCCTGAAGCTTCCTCCCTCCAGCTGCAAGTGGTGGACACTCCTCACAAGAGGCACTGCAGAGAAACTGTCCTTTTAATGGGCTCTAGCTTCAGCTGGTTACATCCAGACATTGCATTATGTAAACAGAGTCCCACCATCAGTGAATAATAGTCAGAATTCTGGGTTTAGAGAAAACATTTCAATAATGAGGCAAAACTTAAATAAAATTTCAATAGTGAGGCAAAATTTAAATAAAAAAGTATTAATCATAGGCATATGCCAAGCCTTGGGAAATGCCCACACCTCTCAGCAACAGCTTTAGTGTAGTTTGAAATAGGTTAAAATGGAATTCAGGGTTACAAGTCTGGTGCTGTTTCCCTGTACCCCCTTCCAGTGTAAGCAATTGATCCCATAGTGTTTTCCTCAGAGACATCATCTCCTATATACCACTTCTGAAGAAAACAGTTTAAAAAATCAGTTGATACTGCAGTTACAATAAGGCATCTATTCACCATGCAGAGAAGGCATAGGAAGGTACCAATGGGCTTGCAGAACTCCCAAATAATTCAGAAACTGTCCAGCGACAGAGGGGTTGCTCCCAGCCTAGCATGCAACACTCATCAACGTAATTAGACTTGCAACCACAAACAAGTATGAGGCTAAAACAAGTAAAGCTCCTATTAGAATCCACACAGGGAACACTTCCCACCTCACCTTACCACAAAACTACAAGCATCCTGATGATGATGATACACATCAAGTGCAGTGGGGGTCAGGCTCAGACCTGTCAGGCAGCATCACACCCTGCATCCCTCCTTTTTGGTCTGATCAAGCCTATTCTCTGAGGTGATGGGAGGCCAAAGGCAGTTTCGGAGTAGCAGAGGGGGGCAGCTCCTCTTGCTGTTGATTTCGTCCAAAATGGCACATTACTTCGAAGCAAAGTG
Source organism: Brachypteracias leptosomus (assembly GCA_013401335.1). Lineage (NCBI taxonomy): Eukaryota > Metazoa > Chordata > Aves > Coraciiformes > Brachypteraciidae > Brachypteracias > Brachypteracias leptosomus. The sequence goes on from VYZX01017752.1 coordinate 31,313, forward strand.
TGTCCTTGAAGCGGGTTAAGCTGTTTTCTTGCACTAGAACAAAGCAGCAATACAAGCCTATTTGTGACCTCTTAATTACCAGGTTGATAGTAAGAACAGGCCATGGAACAGATCCCACTATTTTAAGCATTATTCTTGGGGGTGCTGAAATTTCAACAGGCTTCTGCTGACAGATTCCCCCCCGACTAATGAAATAACTTCTTCACTAATGAAAGCCAGGCCTTGGGAAAGGAGATCTCAGTGATAGCAGGGGCTGGAGGCAGCCTGACACAGCTCCCCCAGCACGTGAGCCAGCGCCGATCCCACCCTGCACCTGCGGCCTGGAAGAGAGCCCTCGTCCCGGGAGGCTCCCTCGGCCCGGCTTCCCCGCCGCCGGCCTGCACCGGGCGCAGCCCCCGCAAAGGGCACTCTCGGTTTGGGGCAGGGAGCACCGAATCCAAATAAAATAACGCACAAGGGCCGTTTCCTCCCCACCGCCTCCCCTGCGAGGCTCCGACCCCGGCTCTTGTAGGGACGGCGTGGCTCGGGCCCGACCTCGGGCAGAAGAACGTACAAAATGGGGGGCGGGAGAGGCGGGGCCTCTCCTTGCCTCGTTAGACATCCCCCCCCGGGGCTGCGCCGCAGGTGAGCGGACGCGAATGGGGGCTTCATTGGGTCAACAAAGCGCGACACGTGTCCAGCCCTGTCTGTCTGTCCGGGGCGGTGCCCGAAGGGGTGGGCCGCGCGGCGAGGCGCCGTTTCCCGCGCTGGCGCGCACAGGCGCGCTCGTGCCAGGGCCCGGCGCGCTGCGTGGGGCACCACGGGTTCCGCGGCCGTTGGCGGATGGCCGTTGGCGGATGGCCGTTGGCGGCGCGAGGCGGCGGAGGGTGGGGGGAGGAGAGGAGAGGGGAGGAGAGGGCGGAGGGGTGAGGCTGCGCTGCTCCCTGCGGGCCGCTGCCGAGGCTCCGGAGAGCCTGGCGGAAGCGCCGCAGCCGAACAAAGCCCTCGGCCGCTCGGAAGCCCCCCCCGCCCCGAAACGCCTCAGGGGCTCGGCAGGCCGAGAGCACACCGCAGCCTGGCTCTGCCCTCCCACGGAGGCAGAGCCCAGGGTAGCCCGGGTGGCTGCATCCCCAGGAGCCGCTGTTGTCACCTCTGTGCGCCCTCCCCCTTCACCCCCCCGCAGCTATCTTGAAGGGGAGAGGGGTCACTCGGGACTGACATTACCCTGTGTGAGGGTGGGCGAGCCCCGCGGGAGGCAGCCAGGGCGATGGCTGCAGATCTCGGAGCCGCCTCCCCAGCGCCCAGCAGGCCCTATGGTTGGGGGAGCCCAGCGCAGGTGAGGGAGATGCCGGAAGCGCAGCGCTGACACCAGCCGGGCCGCTGGTACCGTCCTGGGCAGGAGGGGGAAAATAAACAGTCGTGCTGCAGAAAGGAGTACAGGAGCTAAGCAAGGTCTCTGTAAAGACGTAGGGAGGGCAGGAAGCGCTTTTTAAAGTTCGTTATTTCTTGGGATTTCGTTTCCAGTCCCCTATCCTTCCTGAGCCTCTCATCCTTCACAAGGGCATTTCAGCTCGGTTCGGACGTTCAGTGTACCAGGCTCCTTTGGAAATACAGAAGGCAAGAAAAATATGTCTGGGGGTAGTTGTTACTGGCCATAAAATATTTTATTTTATTTTTTAAATTTTTGTTTTATATTTAGCTTGTTTTCATTCGCTTCTCGACGTAACAGTAAAACAGCTTGACTTCCTATCATTAGCAAGAGTGTATCCAATAAGATAAGGACTAAAAGGTACTGACCTTTGACTCTGCTGGAAAAATGAATATAAATCACCTCGTTACGTTTATGCCAAAAACAATAAAATTGAAAGGAGTGCGTGGTCATGATAAGGGCCCCTCGAAAGCATCGCTTAAAAAACCTACGGGTATATCACCGAAAATTATTTCAAAGAGTTGCCAAAAATAAATGACATTGCTGGTGGTCGAGTACTCAACTTTGCAATGTTTCTGTAAGTATTTTTAAGAGAGGCATTCGGAACCGCTTGTATGTGAGAGCTGGTATGCCAGAGTCTGTTCACTATTTCCTGTGTTTTGTTGGAAAAGTGGCTCTCTCGTTGTCCCGCTCCCCTGAACGTCCTAATACCATTAGCAAAAGAGAAGTAGAGTACCTAGAGCATGGCTTAAATCTTGGAGGTTAAGATCTAGATCAGTTAAAACATATTAATTGCTTCTGAATGGTCTCTAAGAGCATTCGCCGTGTATATTTATGTCAATAAAGCCTTGATGAGGGCGCGGATGGAAATTCGCATCACACTCAAATTCACATCACACTCCAATTCACCAGGGTATCCAAGTGTCTGAAGTTACCGGTCTCTTCACGGAGCGCTGTGGGTGCGCAGGCGCCCGCTGTCCCGGGAGCTACCCCGGAGCTGCGCCGCGGCGATGGGGACGCGTCCCGTGGGAAGTGGTGCGGGTCCCTGCGAGGTCGGTTCCCGCAGTCCCGCCGCTACAGAGCCCGGGGTGGGGGTCGGCGTGTCAGAGCCTGTCCGTTACTAGTACAAGGCCGGCGGGGTTGGATTTTTTTACGCAATCGTGAGAGCAAGCCGCATAGTTAAGTCTGCTAACACTTACCTTTTGAAAACGCTATCGGGAAAGCGGTGTATAAGTTGTGTCTTATGCTTGAAGAGATCTTTCTCTCCCTGCATAAGAAACAACCACCTTAATCTTTAGAGGGAGGTTAGTAAGCGTATCCAAATTCATAAACCAATAAATATATTAGAGTACGCCAGAATGTGCTGGCGAAGAAGCTGCATCGGACCAGTCCTATAGGCAAGTGACCCAGTAGGGTTTTATTTCTTCCCCCCTCGCTTTATTATACAGTTCTCTCTCCCCTCTCTCCCTTTCCCCGTGTACCAACATGCTGCAGTATACGCTGCGTATTGCGCCTGGCTACACAAGTTTTCTGCTGCATATAGTTGGAAACCTGCCCGTTTCACTCGGCCTTTCTTCAGCTATCTCATTATGCGTCTTTTTAAATCAAACTGCGCTGCGTTACCTGTTTATTCAATTTTTCAACACTATCTGTTTTCCAGAGTATTCTCACACGAGAATAAATGTGTCTGAACTGAGCAAAGCTACCCGTGTGCTCCAGGCAGCCGGAGGGGCTCTCTCGGCCCCCTCCCTCGGTGTCCCGACCCGCGGGGCAGCAGGACCCCACCGCCGAGCCGCTCCGTTCCCCACCTCGGGCGCGGTGGGGGGAGACACGGGACGGCGGGGGGGCCTACGCCACCCGTGGCTCAGCCCCTCCGCTCGCAGGTGTCCCCTCCGCTCCGGCTGCTGGTACGCCGGGGAGGAACCACAGTAGGGTCATCCCGGAGCGATGCATTCACTTTTATTAAACAGCATCATGTTGCTCGCTCTGGGACAGAGGAGCCTCATCGGGACGCGGCAGTGGCCTCGCTGAGCCCACCGCGAGTGACAGCGGGCTCTTGCTTGCTACGAAGACCACGGATTTTAGCTGCTGTGGGCTGCCTTACTCTGTCTCTGGAGCAGGGCAATGCTAGCTCTAATCTCCGCTGTCAGAAGTCGCGTATTTTGACTAAGGAAAAACAAGGCTTATGTCTCTGAAACGGCAAAATCGTCCCATCATTCGGGAACTGCCTCCTGCAATCTGCTGGGAAATGTCCCCAGCCTGTGACCCCGCGCGAGTAGTGCTGTAACGCGGTGACTTGGTCCACGGCTGGTATAGCTTGGAAAGCTGAATAATCGCCTTTCTCACGCTGGTCCTTTCACATCTTGTACTTTATCTACCGCACCATTTATACATTAAAAATCTACATAGGGACTCGTCGAGCCCGGGCCCCAGGATTTTGGCCACGGGGGGAACCGGGGCAGCTTCTGACTTCTACTCGGGCTGCGGCTGCGGAGAGGAAACCGAGTCTCGGTACACTAGGAGAGCGGATCCGCGGGGAGCGGCTGTCCTCCCCAGGGCTGTGTGGGCTCGGTAAGGTGGATGCTCCAGTTCCCTGGTATAAATTAGCAGAAGTGTATCCTACTGATTTATTTATTTTTCCCAAACCAAGGGTGTTATAAAAAGACATTCTCTGCGTCTCATGTTGACAAATAACTCGTAAGCTACCTGATAGTGTTAGTCCAGTTGTTGCCCATATGTCTAAATACCCTCCAAGAGACGTCAGTGCCGTTTAGCAAGAGAATTACCTCAAATGAAAACCAGAAGGAAGATATGTTGGGTTTTTTTCTTCTCCCCCGAACCCACTTTACACCTGATGGCAGTAACGCACAGGGTGACTTTTGGAAATTCACTGTCACCTTCCCCCCTAACAGGGATCGCTTTACAATGTGACAAGGAAAGGGGAGGGGTGTTTTTATTTTTTTTTCCTTTTCTTTATTATTTTTTTTAAATCCATACCTTCACTAAATTACTTGCGTTCGTGTTTGTTTAGCAACGGGTCGCTTCGGTAAACAAAACAATCAAAAGAACATTTGAGACTACGTGGATCCATTTCTCTGCTGCTTGTAGATGCCTGGACACCCAGAGGAGTTGTTGAATGCCTCTCCTTCCATCCTTCCTTTATTTACCCAAATGAACACAGGGAAAGCTGTTAACCGAAGGGAGATTTAACGTGATAAGCAGCGAAGCTGCGCTTCGAGCTGCAGCCCTCCGCGGAGCAAAAAGGATGGAGTGCTTCAAAGGCTATTTGTTGTTGTTTGTTGTTGTTGACATTTTTCTTTGAAAAACCGAGACCGTTTCTTCTTCCTCGAAATGTTCCGAGGGCTGCCTTGCCAGTGCAATCTCATTTTAAACAACTATTTTACCCGAATTCTCGCACCGACTGGTTTGGCAATTATTTCAGGCTTTTGGGCGTCCCTTATGGTTTTAGGGAAAACTCTACAACCCTTCTCTCACCTCCTAGGCGCTCTCTTTCTGCTCTATCTATTCTTTAGGAGCCAACAGTTTTAGCAGCCACGTCTGGATTTTTTGGTGGTTTTTTGTTTGTTTGTTTCAGGGGACTAGTGAGATTAGGAATAGTCCCGCTCCCTGAGAATGACAGAAACCTCCTCGCTCCACATCCACTTTGCGGGCAGTTCTAAAGTGCCTCTGTCTCCTGATGGAGGAGGATTGCGTTTGGGAGGATTTTGCTCTTTCTCGGTCTGTTCGTGCGATTGTTTGGTTTTTTTTCCAGCGTGTATCAAGATTTTATAAAATTTTTCTTCATCCTCCTCCCCTCCGCGACTCGGTTCACGCTGTCCCACAGCGCATCAGCCCCGGGGCCGAACCGTACCCCATTAAAGTGGGGAGGGGGCGGGGGGTGTGACAGGGGATGTGACTGCAGTTTATTTCTCCCAAGCACGATACTTGCTTGAAAGGGCTTTGGGGTGAGGAGTTGTGGGGGGTGGGGGTAAAACTGCTGATCCTCACAACTCACAGTCCCCAGGGATCCCGGCGCTCCCGGATCACGATGGCCAAAAAACCCCACTTAACACCCCCCAAATAAATAAAAATAATCCCCAACAGAGCGGAGCGGGCGAGGGGGGAGGGTTTGGGGGCGTCATACGGGGACGCGCTCGGGGGGATCCCGTCCCCGCTCGGCGCCCCCCCCGCGGCGCCGCTAGGTCAGAGGGCGGACGCGAGGGGGGGGTGTGCCCGGGGCGCGGTGACGTCACTGTCCCCTCCACCAGTAGGAGGCCGGGCGCGGGTGGTGGCGGCCAATAGGAAGCGAGGTGGGTCTGTGAGTGGCATTAAGGGAGGG
>VYZX01017752.1:37424-63941 GCA_013401335.1 Brachypteracias leptosomus
CCTACCCTACCCCCCCCCGCCCTCCCCGTTATGTGAGAGGGAGAGCCTGGGAGCCGATAAAGGGGATGGGGAGGTGGCAATGTCTGTCTGCCCATCGGTGTGAGGAGCAGTGACAGGCGCAAACTTTTCCCCGTGCCATTAATGAACCAATTAAAGAGTTGGGCTCCTCACCCCGGGAGAGCTCTCTGCAGGCTGCCGGGCTCAGGGACTTAAGGTAGGTAAAAACCAGAAGCTCACCACCCACCCACAAGCTGCCAGCCTCAGCAAGGAGCCGCAGTGATGTGCGGGGCTGGGCTGCGGGTCGCTTCCCCCCGGTGGAAAAAGAGGAAAAAAATTAGTTTGGTTAGAAATATGTGATGTTTGGGGGGATTCCGGCTCAGTGCAGGGCTGGGCTGAGCCTCCCCTGGCTGGGTTGCACCTGTGGTAGACACCCGCCGACCTCCGCCGGGGGATGAGAAGGGCAGCCGAGACAAGAGGAAAATTTAAAAAAAAAGAAAGAAAGAAAAAAAGAAAGCAGAAATACTCTGGATTGGAAACGGTTGCCCCGCTGCGGGGCCGGCAGCACGGTGCGCGGGGAGGTCTGGCCGCCGCCGCGGTGCCAGCCCCGGGGAGCGCGAAGGGGACAGCGCAGCCCTGCCCGCACCGGGACCGCCCGTGCCGGGAGACGGAGGCTGGCTTCTGCCGCGGTTTCGTTCTGGCCATGCAGCGCACACCTGGGCTGGGGAGTGTGAGGGCTGTGGGAGGAGAGTGCAGGGCAGGCTCCTCCACGGGCGCGCTAGATGGGAAAACACACTTTTTGGGTTTTTTTCCTTTCCGCTCTGGTGGGAGAAAATACTACAGCCGCCGGAGGCTGGTTGTTGATTATTATTTCCCGCGGCTCTGCTGCGGCGTTGTGTACCGGCTCCCTCACCCCAGGACTGCTGTTGTCTTCACAGAGGCTCCCGGGAAGTCCCCCAGCGCCCTGGGAGGCAGCGTACGGCCGGACGTTTCGGGCCTTGGATTGACAGCGGATCACGGGAAGAAACGGGATTATTATGACCCTCTTCCGAGGAGTTACGCTGCCCGCCATGAGTAGGAAAAAAGGCCAGAAATACCTCGTTTGGTTGCTGTGTGGTGCCACAAGCTTCTAGCTTTTTTAATTTTATTTTTTTCCTGCAATTGCTTGGAGTCTCTGAGCTGCACTGGATAAATGCCTTTCCCATCCGATTGACTGTTTTTCAGAGATTTTGTTTGTTTGGGGTTTTTTTAAGAACACCTCTCTGTTCTTCAATACTTGTTTGCATTTTACGCAACTGAACGGTTTCTCAGAGCAATGGCTGCGCTCAGAATCACTGCCTGATGCTCCGGAGAGATGAATTGCAGCTGAAAGTTTCCCTTCCACCTTTGGATGAATCTCTGGAGTTTAAATTGTAGGAAGGAAGGGGGGAAAAAACACGATGAAAGAGAAGTCCAAAAATGCTGCCCGGACTAGACGGGAGAAAGAAAACAGTGAATTTTATGAACTGGCTAAATTACTACCCCTGCCCTCCGCTATCACCTCTCAGCTGGACAAAGCATCCATAATCAGACTCACCACCAGCTATTTAAAAATGAGGGTGGTTTTTCCAGAAGGTAGGTGGAAGTGCATATTCACCTCTATTTCCATTCCGATCCAGATGTTGCTTGTCGCTTTTACTTGAAAAAAAAAAAAGTAAATCGCATGGAGTGGTGTACTCGGAGGCAGGGTGCTCTCCGCTGTCACTTTTCTGTGTCGTAAATACTTTCCCTTCAGTTCCTATGACAGGTTTGGTTGGGGACTTATGGTGCTTTTGTCAACACTTGAAAGCTCTGCGTGTTCTGCTAAAGCAAACATGGTTTCTTTTCCTCCTGTCTCCCAGTAAGATGTGCATCCCCCGCCAAGCACGTGCGTGGAGAAAGACAGGACGATTCACCCCTATTTATAGCCATACTATGGGGGAGTTAATATATGGGTAAATATTTACATAAGTCTATGCAAAGTCCTAAAGCCTTAGTTCAAGTATGGAGCAAAGGTGCGGTGTGCAGGTACAGCACACGCGTACAGGCGTGCTCACACACGCACCCAGAGCCTAAATAAATAAGGCAAGCACACCGAATCTCGTCGTGAATGCCATGTGTCTCGCTCTGAGGATCATTACGGTGCTTTGGGGGCGTTAATCGACCTCGGAAGTCTTTAGCGGGCGTTTTGTACTCTGATGTATTCAATCCCCCCTGCCCACCCAGCGCCTCAAGCCCAGCGTCCGAGGCTGGGCCTGATCCTCCTTCACGGTCAGGCTACAGTCAACTTCACATTGACTTCCACGGCAGCAGCAACGGGCCCGCCTGTCTAGCAGAAGCAGATTGAAGCGTCCTAGAATATATCTTGCGTTTAAGTAGAATTGGGATTTCAAGCGACCGTCCTGGGGCTTCTAGACCGGCTGCCAAGTAAAACAAACAGCACATAAAGTTGAGAGTCGGAATAAAGTTCTCCCGTGTTCTCACTCTACTGCTTTTATAAGACGTAGGAAAAAAAATACTTCAGAAATCTTTTCTTTAGATCAGTCTATTAGATGAATACTGCGTGAAAGAAAAAGTATTGAGAGCTCTTTTCCCCTACCTAATAAGAAAATTCGCTGCGTCTTTTCTTGAAAAGTGTGTGTACATACGAAACAACGTACAATTTTTGTGTAGCTGTGCCTTGAGTCGCTCGGTCTGTCTGCCTACTATGTTTTATAAATCCAGATTGGGTATACTGCCTGGTTTTGTTTTGCTTTGGGTTTGGGTGGTGCGCTTTTTTTGTTGTTTCCTTAGGAGGTTTTTGTTTGGTTGGTTCTTGTTTGGGTTTTTTTAATCTGATTAAGTCTGTGAGCTACTCGTCCTAATTCTACTTTTCAAAAGTAAATGTGCAATCGGGCAGTCATTTGGACTGAGGAGGTATCCCGTCACGGCTATATATGAGCACTTATACCTAAAGTTCACAGCAGTAATTTCCAATCCAGTGCATCTCACAATGACTCATTTAAATAACCTTCCATATCTCAGAGTCATTTAGAAACAAAGAGTGGGATAAAAGAAATCTTAAAGAAAAAAAGAGAAATTAAAGCCTTTATCAAATAATTTTCCTCTCCTATGTGATGTGCCACCTTGAAGATCATTATGTGGGGCAGCCCACTGTTTCAAAGGAGACCGAGCTGTCCTTTATACTGTCAGCGCATACTTTATAAAAATAAACCTATTGCAAACTCTGATGCCCATGATGTTCCTAAAAGGATTATTAGCAATGATTTGTCAACTCCTGCAGTCTCAGTAGGCTACCTTTCTGCGTGATTTCGAGCAGGTCTCGTCAATTACTGGTGCCTATGTAGCGGGTTGTTTGATCAGAAGGAGCATATGGTGTTGCTTGTAGGCTGTGAGTAATCATGGCAAGAGAAGAATAGCTGATCCCCGTCCCTCGGTGGCAGCGCAGAATGTTTGAATGCCCTGGGGAACCGTGCGGCGAAGTGCGCCGGGGCCGGGGCCGCTGCCGGCCGCGGCAGATGCTAATTTGAGCACGGAGACAGAGGGGGCGGCTGAGCGGGGCTTTGGAGGCGGCAGAGCCTCCACGGTCTAATTAAAGACAAGCTGCAAATTAAAAAGAGAGGCGGCGAGCAGGCACGAAAGGGCTTGTCTCTCCTCGGTGCGCTGCCGCCGGAGGCCCGGCGCCGAGCTGACGGCGGATCTACGCGGGACCGCCGCCCTACCCGGGCCCCCGGCGCCGCGTACCCTTGCGCAGGGCCGCGGTCGCGGGACGGGCACCGCGGGCGGAGGGGCGCAAAGGCCCCGGAACAGGGGCCGCGGCGTGGAGCCGGGCAGTTTATCCGCGGCCCCACCGCGCTCCTTCTGCTTCCCACGTACTTCCGAGGAGGGGTGTGGGGGGAAGTGGGGATCGCATCCCGGCCCGGCACTGGAGCCGCGGGTTTCCCTGCGCTCGCCGGTGTTGCGATTAATCACGACTGACTCGCGCACGAGCGGCTTCCCGGCGCTGCGCCTGTATCTGGCTGTGCGGGAGCCGAGCCTGGGGCCGGGTGACTTTTCCCCGGGACCTCGGGGAGCGGCGGGGGCTCCGGGAACACGGAAGGAGCGGGCGCTGGAGCTCCGGGTCTCCCTGTACCCCTAGCTAGAAAGAGAAGTCATTGCTTCCCTGGGAAGGGAGGACAGGTAGTGGCAGCCAGAGAAATAACGCGCCCAAATGACGCGCCTTTCCGAAAGAAGGAGACGGGGTAGAGATGTTGGATGGATTTAATGGGGGGTCCTGTTGCTTATTTTTTCCCGGGGAGAAAAGCGATACGAGCATGTGGACAGACACGATGAGTTGGCCAAAGGGCTGGAGGTGGGTAACAAGAGGTTCGGGAGGCAAGAGGCAAAGTGTCCTGTCATACATTGAAGGAGACCTTGGAGGAGTCAGGATAGAGAAGCGTTGTCACCCTAAGCGTGAGCTGCGATTCCGATGTAACTCACGCCCCCTCTCCCCGATACCAGAGCGAATTTCCATCCCCCGGAGAGGGCTTGCGTAGGGGCTGGCTGTAAATAGTCACGTACAGAAAGATACACACTCCTCATCGCCGTGCACACGCGAGGCTGGGGACAAGGGACAAGCGGGAAGAATCGGTGTGCGTTTGTTTGCATATTTTTACGTGTGAAAGGTTCCTGTAGAGAAGGTGGATAGATTTTGGGTTCATTTTGGAATCAAGAGTTTTCTGGGACTAAAATGCCAGAAGAGTCACACACAATAATCACGGTACCGTTTCAGAAACCGAAACACAAATCGGTGGCATCAAATAAACTTGATAAACCGAGCAGAGATTTTCCAGCGACCTCTGTCGCAATGGCTGTGTAATTCTCACAAGCCATTAAAACGCCTGGATTGTTCTCTCTCCCCCTGATTTCATTTTACTAGGTCTCCAGCAGCTTAAAACTGTCAAGGGCGAAAAGTGTTCAGTGGCTTAGGTAGCTTGCATCGTTTCAGCGTTAAAACTCTTCTGTCTCAGGAGGAGAAAGCCTATGAGACCTACAGTAGTTTTCGGTGATCAGACAGCTCAAGATCTGCTAAATGGCTAAGGACAGTAAGGCAATTGATTTTTTTTTAAGCAGAACTTCCTAAATAAATGACCGTGAGTTAATGTTCTTTAAAAATAAATATCCTAAAATTGCAGTTTAATATTGAACAGCTAATGGCAAGTAACATAGCCTGAAAAAATATCTGGGAAAAAATCTGCGGGATGTCGAAGGACTAAAAGAGTTTTTCTTCAAAAGAGATCCGGTCGTTATAACTGGTGGGGTAATTCTTCAGTGACCCTTGCCAATACCCAAAAGTGAAGGGAGGAAAAACATAAAAAAAAAAAAAAAAAAAAAAAAATCCAAGTGGCGAAATAAAAAGATTTTTTGGTTGTTTGGTTGGGGTTTAGGTTTTTTGTTTTGTTTTTGTTTTTTATCAGTTAGGAATATTTTACGGGCCCTATTCTCCTTAGTCGAATAGAGAGGGAAAAGAAGGATTTGCAGTCTCTGTCCTAGTGGGGATGGATCGTTTCGGGGCGGAGAAGCGTTTGATTTTCGAGACAAAAGCAGAGGCTCCGCTTACATAAACTTCGCCGAATTAGGATGGTTAACATTTCAATATTGAAGCCCCTAACCTTGTTTTATTTTAAAGGGAGAAGAGATCAACAGAAAAAAAAAAATCCGTTTCCCACGTGGAGAGGTGATTTAATGCTGTTTTTCTTACTGCTAAGGGAAATGATTGAGCATTAGGTTTCAGTGTTTATTTTCTTACAGAAGTTTTTCTCATTTAAGCTGCAGTTTACTCTCCACGCTGCCTCTCTGTTTAATTCCAGTTTTGATGTGAATTTAAAATGTGAAGTGCAGAACTAAACTACTAGCATGATGCTTGAAAAAGTAGATTTATGTATTATAAAGAATAAGCTAGAGGAGTTGGGAAAAAAATCCTATTTTCTTCAGAAACACCCTCTCCCTTCTTAGTAACGTACGACCGTGTTTATGTTGGAGGGTATTTCTCAACTTGCATATAAATAGCGTGTGTTCGCATTTGTGCAAACCCTTCCGTCCCCAGTTTCTTCGGAATAAGGGCTATTTAGATTTGCGTATTGTATAGAAGCGAACAAGTAGTTTGCGCTCGAAAATTGCCCTGATTTTTTTGTTGTTGTTGTTTTTTCCTTTCTCCAATCCGGGCATGGTTCCGTTTGTTTGCATTTCAGAGCGCAATTCCGTTATCCAGTGTGTGCCAAAATGTTGCTGTTTCTTTCTAGAGTGAATCAGTCTCGGCATTATTTCCACTACCATTTTCTTAATAGAGTTGTTTGTTTAGTCAACAGGACTTTTTCTTCCTCTCATTATTATTTTTATAAAGAAAGCGGGATGCTAACTTATCTCTGCTTCAAATGAACACGTGTGATTTACCGAGATAATAAATCTTTACAAAACCTTGCTAATGGCCTCCGCAGGCAGTTGGAAATGAGCAGCTTTTTTTTTTTTTTTTACACATAGCTTATTCCATTTTATCTGAACCCTCCGACGGCGACCCACTACTTCACAGAAGCCTCATTTGGTCGAGATTTTGAGTTATTATTAACCACTGCCGGTTAAATTAACGGAGAAATCAGCCCTGTCGGGCGTTAGGCGATGGCAAAACGGAGCGCTGGCTGTGGACTATTTAATTACATGGTTAATCGAATCAAGCTAATTCCTCCATACAACATCCAGTTGCTTTCTGCTTGCCGGTGACCAGGACGTGCAGCTTCTGTCCCTGTGGCTCCCAGTGCTGTTACTTGTCATTTTCCCTGGGTAGTGAGGGAAAAATGACCGCCTTGAAGATGGGGACCGAGCTATCCTGCCTCCCTCTCCCCAAACAACCGACTGTGTCCCGCTTCTCCCCAAAGCAGCTGCGAGGAGGGATGCAAGGCAGTGGCAGTGACAGCGAAGGGTGATGGGGAGGCAGGAAAGGTACTGCTACCGAAAAGTATGTTATCAGTACCGCTTTACTAGCTGCACACGGAGGAGGTGAATTGTCCGTGCCCGCCGTAAAGCTTTACGAGCGGCTTCGCCAAGCAGGTTGCACGAAGCCGGCGTGCGAGGATGGGAGGGCAGAGGGCCCCGGGCCGCCCCTCCTTGGCCCCACCAGCGCCGGGGGACCGGGCCGGCCTCAGTGCCACGGGAAGGGGCGAAGGTGGACACGGTTCCCTCATCCCTCGCTCTCCGCGAGGTCAGCACCCCGGGCGCCGGGCGAGCCGCCTCCCCTCCGTCTTTAACGGGCGGAGAGTGGCTGTTAAAAGGGTGAAAGCAAACGCACCGAAACAAAAGCGAGAGCAGACGCCCCCGGGAGCGGGGGCTGCTGCCTAAGGAGGCAGTTTTAAGAAGCGCCTGGACGCGAAATATGCGGTAGAGCCCCTTGGACCCGGCTCACCCAAGAGTCCCCCGCTGCTGCCCCTGGCGCCCCGCAGCAGCGGGCTACCTGCGGGCAAACCCCCTGCCCCACTCCTTTTTCCTGGGCTCAGCAACAGGAGAAAACTCCCTGCCCGTGGGGCCCCGCCTCCAAGCCCACATCTGACCGGCGTGCACAGCCTCGGTGGTCCTCGCATCCCTGCCCTCGCCCCTGGGCCTTGCTGGGGCAGTGCGGCCAGGCAGGGCAAGTTCCCGGGGAGAGTCCCCAGGGGCTCCTCGGCCCCGAAGGTCGTTGCCCCTCAAAGCCTGGCTCCCCAAGAATCTGGAAGTCAGACTGGGCTCTCCACTAAGTGATTTTTGAACGGGGACGTCAAATTGCCCGCCCTGCCGTTGGTTTCGCTATCGTGAATCCGGATTGCGCTGAGATTTCATGACGGGTAGTCTGGTGGAGAAATCGTAGTAACCTCTTTTAAAAGCTGGCAAATCAACACCAAGTAGATAAGGGTTTGTATCTTCTGGCCATCCCACCCCCACCGTCCACCCCCGCCCCCATTTTGCTATTGCCAGACAAAGGAGGGGGTTGAAGTGGGTTCTGTGCTGCAGATGCTCACAGAGGGACAAGTAACCCGGAGACCAACCAAGGTCAAGGAGCTGCCCGGACCTCCTGGAGTCTCATTTCCCTGTGCCTGCCTTCCTCCGTCTTTGCCTACATCAAATTAGAAATGATTGAGGAATCTGTTTCCCTTTCCATGGGACAGAGGAGCTTTTTGTGACAGTATCGCCACTGTGTAGGGACGATATCCACCCAACCCCTCCATTGGCTGCCGCCATCAAGGCTTGCATCAATCAAAAGATGAGGGGAAGGACAGGGCCAACATAGCCAAGCCCTGCTGCGCTGGTCGTGAGCCCAGCTTGGGAGGCAGGCTGTCGGTGGGGATCGGTTTGGTGAGTGTTGAGGGTGGGCACAGCAGGGAGGAAAACCATTTCACATGGACCCGCGGGTGTAGCTGTCCCATGAAACCGATGGAGATGCTTTTTGATGTGGAAAGCGCAGTAGTTTTCCATTGGGAAATGCTGAGAGAAACGATGAGTCAGCGCACTGTCTCCGCGCGGGATCCGCGCAGTCTCAGCACATGCTCTTAGGAAACGAGGCTGTTCGCAAACTAAGGAAGAGCCTAACTAAAACGCGCTTTTTTTTTTTTTTTTTTTCCCCCCCCCCTTCTGGCAGGGGACCCTTTCTTGTTGGCCAAATTGTTTAACTTCTAAGGAAAAAAAAAAAAAAAATCCTCGAATGGAGGAGATTGTTAGGAAGGAGCCTATAATCTATATTTTGTCAAGAGTATCAAACTCATTCCGAAAGAAAAGCTTGATCCATTTATTTTTTCTGCTTGAATAACACAACTGGATGATGCCTTGAGCTTACGCTAGACAGTTGCTCATCATTCATTTGCCAAGAACTGGCCTAAATGGTGCCTGTGGGATTAGGTCAATTTTAGTGGATCTACTTCGCCTCATTTGGTTACTAATTGGTTTCTTGTTTTATAAATCGAAATCTCATTTTCAGGAAATTACAAAACCCATGTAACCAGTCCATTGAGGTAATCCGTGGGTCGGGGGTATTTAAATGGAAATGGCTCTACAATGCATCAAGTATTAAGCAACAGTAAAACTTCGCCTCTATTTCCAAATGAAATGTGAGCTCGCTAGCTCCTTAGATCCGTAATAGATACATCCCTCCTAAGGCTACTTATGTAAATATGATAAACCAGACCTCGGTGGGGGAGGGGACGCAGGGAAGAAAGCAAATTTTATCTACTAAGGTTAATGTGGCATATCTTGGAAATCTTCCAAAATAGATTATGTTTTCCTTTGTCTTTGGCCACTTTAGCTGAGAAAATCCTTTGCCTAAAAAACGATTTAGTTATCCTTCCCCTCACAAAGCTGCTTGTTTCTATTCCAAACCTATTATGCTGTTGGCTCTCCAAATTACAAGAGAATCTTTAGGTCTTGTTTCCAAGCGTAATCCTGAAGCAAAAGGGAGAGCTGATTTCCTTGTTTTGTTTTAAATAGACAATCAAAGGATTTGCAAAATTTTCTGCGGTAGGTCAAGTGCAAGAAATCACAGTTTGCCCCCTCGATAAAAGGAAATTGGATGTTAAAGCGAATAGACGGGGGGGGGATAAAAGAGAATATTAATGGAGAGTTTTTCTCGTATAATCTTTAAAAACAGTGTTTAAGGGACATCAGGAGAGCTCGTTGATTTGGGGGAGGCTGGGCTCGGCAATGAATAGAAATAGTCTCCGACTTGAAAGTGCTGAGACATCTGGGAAGTGCAAAGAATCACCTCGTGTGATAGGATTTCCAAAAGTCGGTTCAGGTAGACAAGTGAAAACGTTTAATTATAAACCATTACCAGACAGAGCCCAGCAGCGCGGGGTTTCCACCTGAAAGCAAGCGAGGAGCTCAGCGTCCCGTGAAGAACCGCCCTCCCGGGGGGAGGTCAACCTGTAGTGCCCGTGAGCTGTTCATTAACCAGCCGGGGTCGGGTTATTTTCCCTTTTAGAAGAATAATAATTAGAGCCGTAAACTTCGATTAATAAGCAACTTAAATCATAGTCGGGGAACGCAGATTTAGTCCTGAATACAGAAATCTGTCATTCAGATTTCCCTCCAGATCTGGGGACGTTGCAAGGAGCCGCCTTGACCTGCTCTAACGGCCCGTCCTGGCTCTCCAACAGAGAAACCTCTGAGGAGCTCAGGAAAAAACAAACATAGAGCGGTTTTTTTTCAACTTTCCCTGGAAGCTGTGCAAGATTTGCTAGTTCCTTGCTTATTTCAGGGCGTGGAGGTGACCCTCCGTCCTGGTGGCTGGCTCCCAGGGGAGTGAGAGGCAGAGATGCCTGTGGAGCCCCCTGTGCATCCCCCACGGGTCCAGCCACTCCGGAGGAGTGAAGCCCAAGGACTCAGGAAAATGTCACTGGGTCCCCGTTAATTGGTGTGGAGGAAGTAATGGGAAGAAGCTTGTTTCTGGCTGGCAGCCTGGTACATGCTGGGGCTGCGGGATCAGGGTCAGAGGTGCCCCTGCCTTTGTGGTGCTGTGAGTTTAAAGAGGAAGGAGAGAAGGGTCGGAGCGGTGAGGAGACAAGTTGGCGTGAAGGAGTGGGCGAGGAAGGGGGGGAGAAGAGGGAAAGTTGGGGACGAGAGGGGCTTATCACTCCGGCGGTGGAGAGAGAGGGCAGGGCGAGCTCCGTGGGGTGCCCCGTTCAAGCAGCGCGGAGAAAATCGTTAGCTTTATTTAGGCCGGCAAACACCTAGGCGAAGCCGGTCAATAGCGAGGGATGCCCGCGGCTGCCTACTGTCTCCACCTTGCCTGTTTGCCTCGAAATAGCCGGAAAACGGGGTCTTGCCTTCCCCGAGGCCGCCCTGCGGGAGAGAGACCTCTCCGGCTCGGTTCCCTCCTCCTCCGGGAGACCCGTACCCCAGCCATCAATCAAGATTTGTATTTTTTTTCCCCCTCCCATTTGCTTTACCTTAGTGTCTGTGCGTGTCAGGCTGAGCTTTATTTCACGGCATAAGTGTAAAAGGTTTTAACTGCCCTGTTTAAATCATTTCAGCAACAGCACTGCGAAAAGGCATCGCCCATAAATAGTTTTACTTCGGTGAAGTAATTTCCACCTGGCTTTTATTCCTCCTCACTTTGCATAGGAGAAAACAAGTAGCGTCTGAAACATTAGACAGGTCCGGAGAGATTCATTGCTGGAGGGGGCTGTTTGGAGGCATATCATCCCTCCTGCAGAGAGACCCATCCAGCCCTCCGGAGCAGCGGAGAGGAGGGATAGTGGGAAGGGAGGTGAATCCCGGACATCCGACTTCATGGGGTAGGACGGTCCGTGCCGTCAGACAGTGACTTGCCTGGGCCGCCCCGAAGTGCCTTCCCGCTGCCGTGAAAAGGCACTTGGCTTAGCGACAGGTAGTTTGCTTTCCGTCGGCTTGAGTGGGCATCACTAAAAGTGAAAGCCTTTTAACTGGGGGCTCAGGGAGAGCTGGATGAACCGCATCCTCTCCCTTCCCCAAATAAGCAGTTACAAACCTTCCAGGTGAGAGCCCAGATTGGATGGGGATTTGAGCAACCTGGTCTAGTGGAAGGTGTCCCTGCCCATGGCAGGGGCCGTGGAACTAGATGATCTTTAAGGTCTCTTCCAACCCAAACCATTCTATAACTCTTATGAGAGGACGGTAGCACCAAAAAGAGAAAGAGGCAGGAGGTCGCAGATCAAACTGGAAAGTATTCTCTGGCGAGCAGAAGATCTAAGCCCATCCTTATCTCTCCCTGTCCAAAGCCTGCTGGTTAATTAACCGACAGGTCGCGGCCCAGCTCTGCCTTCTGCAGGGACAAGAACCCGAAGCAAGCCCGGGTGCTGCCAGGACCGATCCGCACCGCGGGCCTGGCCGCCGCCGAGAGGGCTCCTTTTCCAGACACTGTCGTGCCACATTAACCGCATCCGTCTCTCAACATCAAAGGCTTACCCCAGCACACCTCTTTATTTCACTTTAAATAGCTCTCAGGGTTGTCCAGGATCCCTTCGGTGACTCAGGAGAAAAACGCTTTCCCTGAAGTTCAAGGAGCTGGTTCCCAGTAGTTGAAGGCATCACTGAAAAACCCTTTTATCTAGCACGCTATTTCACTTAAGTCTTAGGTATGAACTTCACCGTTAAGTGAAAAAAGATATTTTGGTGTTTTTCTCTCACGGGAGTTAGAGCTTAAAAAAAAAATAAAAAAGCTTCTCTGTGCAACGAAATCAGGTCTAGTTTTCCAAAGATTACATGTATGCATGTTTTATAGCGAATACAAGCAAAAAATTGCAAAAATAGTTCTTCTCCAGGAGGCCAACATGAGTCAATTTTTCATCTCCTCACCTTACTTTTTTTGTGTGTCTTAAATAAACAGGACTTGGAGAAGCCTGGGGCCACTCTAGCCGAACCAGCCCACTGGATAATGTTGGACGGGAACTGGGATCCCATCTTTTGCAGGTACTGGTCTGGAAATGGCAGCCATCTGGTATTAATGATTAAAGAAATAATTCCCTCTTCTGAGCTTTTAATTGCCTCCTTGACTAATTTTTAACTGTTCACGTGTTTAAGAAAAAGGAGGGAGGAAGGGGAAGAATTTCAGAAATACGAACTGTCGTGGTTGAATGTCAGAGCTGTGATTTGGTCCCTCTGGGTCCTTGGCCACAGCATCATTCGACACAGGGTCCTCAACGAGGGATTCACGTCCCAGTATGCCGGGATACAGGAACACTATGACTTTTCCACAAATTATTAACAAAGTGACAAGTCTCGTCAATATGCTGAAGCTGCTCAGGGTGGTGTAGACCTACGCGAAAGGCTCTAGAGACAGGTTGCGGGAGGCTGTCCCGGACAGAAGGGCTGCAGGAATTAGCATAGACAGAAGTCAGGTAGGACACATTTAAAAACTCATTGCGGTCTGAAACATTAGGGAAAATTTTCAGTTACTGTTGCCACGAGTTTTTGGAGGGATCGTGTGGCCTTCTGGGGGGCTATTCTGCCCTCGGCACACCCAGAAGTCCCATTTATGTCTTCTGAAACATGGCTGACAAATTTCTTCATCCCTTATTTACACTGGAAGAATTTAGATCCTCCTCGCTCCCTTAAAGTCTCCTTAGCAAATATCCAAGCGCTAAACCCCCAGTGACATTTGAAGTAGGATAGAAGTATTCAGGATTTCTGGGACCAACATATTAATGACCTGGTAGCCAGGACCTCTCCTTAGATACTTCCCAGGCACTTTGCATTACTTTAGAGCTCGGCTTCTCTGAGAAGTGGGTTGTATCTAGGGTTCAGGAGCTTTAGAGGGATTCCTGTCCAGGCCTTGTCTATTCCTCACAACTTTTTGAATAATCACAGTCTGTATAGGGATTATTTGCTAAAATAAATCAGAGGGACAGGTACGTCATGGATCTATCAGTTGTCATGAGTGGATCTATCTGTTGATATATTTACACCTCCCACGCCTCAACCCTTTTCTGCAGACGTTAGACGGTTTCATATTTGTCGTGGCTCCGGATGGCAAGATCATGTACATCTCGGAGACAGCCTCGGTGCACCTGGGCTTGTCGCAGGTACGCTGGGAGGGGGGGGGGGGGGGGGGCGATAGCCCCCGTGACTGCTTGCTCCCCCCTCCTCCCTCTCCGACTGAGAGGGAAGGTGCATGCGGGGAGTATGAGTGGTGCCGGCGATGAACCCTTTCTTCCCCCTCCTCCTCCTCTTCCTCTCTCACAGGTAGAGCTGACCGGCAATAGTATTTACGAGTACATCCACCCCGCCGACCACGATGAGATGACGGCGGTGCTCACGGCTCACCAGCCCTACCACTCACACTTTGTGCAGGGTAAAGTACATAGCCCTCCGCCCCTGTTTAGTCTGCGCGGCCGCGGAGGGGACCGCGCAAGGGCGGTGGAGCCCGCAGCTCACCCCACCTCTGCCTTTTTCCCCTTCTCAGAGTACGAGATCGAGAGGTCCTTTTTCCTGAGAATGAAGTGCGTCCTGGCCAAGAGGAACGCGGGCCTGACTTGCGGAGGCTACAAGGTGCGTGCTGAAGGCCAGGACACAGCCCCCACTCACTACCCCTCCCACCCACCAGCCTTCCCGCGCTGAGCACACTGGTGGGCAGTGACAATGGGAACAGAGCGGGGATGAGCCCTTTGCCCGAGGGGGCTGACCCAGCCCGGCGCTCTTTAATGTGGTTCAGCCCCAGAATTTTTCTCGGAGTTTCAGGTTAAAGAGCTCAAACCACAAAACCAAGCAATCGAGTTCCCCGTGGTTATTTTGTTTGTTTGTTTTATCTTGCTTTTAAAACTGAAGCTCGGACAACCACTGACGTTCACGAGGTGTCTGTGGAAGCTGTGAAGTGACACAATGGGAGCCCTGGGTTAATTTGTTTCTTTATTGGGTAACTCGTCAGCTTCAGGGGCAGCTCTTCAAGGCAAGGGTTTTGCCCGGGTGTTTCACACGTTTCTTCTCAGGGCTTCACGGTGGGGACAGTTCCTGCTCTCTTATCTTCTCCCCACTTTTGTGTCAGCTGCGCAACGCCGGAGAGCTGTGGGTACCTATAATCCAAGGAGATGTTGTGCCCCGATGTGCCGTAGAACAAGAACATCTGTTGAACTTATTCAAGGAAAAAACACACTAGTAATAGAGAGGGGTGAAAGTACACAACAGTCATCTGCAAGGATGCATTTAGGAGACATACCTAAATCTACGTCCAAAGACACTTTCTGGCTACGGATCATATCTCCTCGATCTATATAGTAGACATATCTTACACATGTGGCATATGCACACATGTAAACTCTTTCTCTCACACGCATACACTCTTCATTACAAAGTTGTAACTGGCTTGGCACTTCCGCGTCTTTCCTTTTGAGAAGAATAATAAAAGCGTAGTTAGGAGGTGGTCCAAAACCCACTCAAGTCAGTGGAAGAAGAAAAAAAAAAGAAAAGACTCTCGTTGCCTTTAATGGGCCTTAGATAAATGCTGAACCCTCGTATGGAAAAAACCCCAAAGCCAACCCAAACAGCAAAGCAGAAAGTCGGCAGGCAGTGCCGCTCTGCCGGAGCGGTGGCCCGAGACAGCGGCTCCGGGGCACCCGGCAGCCTCATCGGCACCATCCGAGGAAGAGGGAGGGTCTGTCTGGGTCCCCTCGGCGGGGAGGGACGCCGGTCACATCATACCCTCCCCTTGCCAGGCACCCCCGACCTTTCCTGTGTCTCCGACAGGTCATTCACTGCAGCGGGTATCTGAAGATCCGCCAGTACAGCCTGGACATGTCCCCCTTCGACGGCTGCTACCAAAACGTTGGCTTGGTCGCTGTGGGCCACTCGCTGCCGCCCAGCGCCGTGACGGAGATCAAGCTCCACAGTAATATGTTCATGTTTCGGGCCAGCCTGGACATGAAGCTCATATTCCTAGATTCCAGGTAGAGCTGGAGTTATTTCCATATCTATTCCCCTAGCCTCTCCCTTCTTCTCCCCCAGACCTCCTCTCATGTCCTTTCACCCACTGATATTTGCTGCTTGTGTCTCTTGCAGGGTAGCTGAGCTAACAGGTTACGAGCCCCAGGACTTGATAGAGAAGACCCTTTACCACCACGTCCATGGCTGTGACACCTTCCACCTGCGATGTGCGCATCACTTGTGTAAGGAGATGATGTACTTTTAGAGACCCTGCCCCTCGTTCCCTGCTTTGTCCCTCTGCAAACCTTCGGGTTTGCTAGGATTTACCTCTAAGTAGCAACAGGGAAAGCTAGCTCGCTGGAGGGGAGAATAAGCAAAAATCTGCAGAAGGTTTCAGTGAAACAAGTCGTTAGAGACTGAACTCCGAGCTGGAGGCAGGAGGGACATGGAGGGTATTGGCAATGAAAGGCTGTTATTCTGTCCCAGCATCCAGTTTTAGGACAAGATCTCCCCTGCACAAATCTCAGGCGCTCGGTTCACTTCAAATTCCGGTTAGGACCCCCCTTTTTTTCTTGCTCAAAAAATCCATGCCAGTAAAATTCAAATACTTTTGTTCCACTTCCACCAAGCCTTATAAATCTTATCTGTGTATCTAATTTTGACTGCAGTAGTGAGCCCGATTCGGAGGGCTGTTCTTTATTCTATTTTGATATCACGATGACATTAATACATGGATAGATGAATAAAAAGGATATTAATTTCCGGTAAGTTTCCTTTCAGAGAATGTAACGAGAAGAGATAAAACCCAAAGCCGGATTTATAGAATTACATCTTGATGACGACGTGTCGGGGTGGAGGGGTTGTATTCACACTGCCCCACCAATCTCCCCAAAGTATGGGAGAGATCAGCTCTGGTTTGGGGACACGCTGGGGTCTCCGCTACCCTTGTCCATGGGGCTTTCGGTCCACACCGCTTCCCCATGTGATGCTTCCCCATGTTCTCCTCGTCCAAGGGAGCCTGGGGGGGAGGAGGAGGGGGGGAGGGTGGTGCACCCACTTCCCAGGGTTGATCAAAACGGAGGCGTGAGCCGCACTGAGGGTCTCCCCACTTTGTCCCCGCAGTGCTGGTGAAAGGGCAAGTGACCACCAAGTACTACCGCTTCCTGGCCAAGCACGGCGGCTGGGTGTGGGTGCAGAGCTACGCCACCATCGTTCACAACAGCCGCTCCTCCCGCCCGCACTGCATCGTCAGCGTCAACTACGTCCTCACGTAAGTCAGCCTGGGGGCCGCTCCCCGTTGCGCGGAGCCGAGCGGAGCCGGGCCGAGCTCCCCGCAGCGGGCACCTGCTTCCGCGCCACGCAGCGCTGCGGGCTGCGCCAGGTAGCCACTCCTCCTGCCCTCCGGCCCCCCCTTCCTCGACAGCCGCTGCTTGAGCCCCCTCGCTGCCACACTGATCAGGGCAGGCTAGCCAGGTTTGCTAGGAAACACATTGAACACTTTCATCTAGATGAAGGGTTTCTCGTTTGCCTCTTTCTTTCTTTTTCGAGAGGGGAAAAGATTTAGAGGTTTGTCCCCCCCATATTTTGCTCCCCCCCCCCCCCTCTTTTATTTTTTTACAGTTTAAATGCACCCAGCATTAAATAAAATTTAATGCAGCGTAGAGAGAAAAAAAAAGATTTCCACGTACGGAGTTATTTATACTCAACAAACGGGACATCTGTTTTTCTTTTCAAAAATCTGGAGTTTGAAGTTCTTAATTTCATCCAGAGTCTCTATCAAAGCTTCGACATTCCTTTTTTGTTCTTGGAGAGCGATCCTTACAGTGAACCACAAAGAAAGTTGGTGACCAGAAGGGTTAGTTAAACTTTTTAAAAAATAAGATAAAATAGAAATTAAAAAAAAAAGAAATCAGAATGACTGCCGAGGTACCATGTATCTCAACGCATCTCCTTGTGTTTGGGGATTGCCAGGTTGTGCTCTAGCTATGCTGCTTAAACTGAAGCACAGAGGCCCAGCGAGGGAGGGGAAGCCCGGTGGGACTATTTTGAAGCGTTTATCACTGTGATTGTTAGCATCTTCTCTCGATACGCCTGCAGCTGCTGCGGGCAGCACTGATGCTACATTAGGATCATAGGGTTGACCAGGTCGGCGATACCTCCTTGATCCTAGGTGCTGAATATTTCTCTGTTCCGCCGCTCACGCTTTATTCTGGAGGCAAACGCAGGTGTTGGAAACGTCTGAGAGGCGCAACCTCCCCTCTCTTAAAACTACGGTGATGGCAACATCACGATCTTGCCGTTGCCGGTTTCGTGCATGCGCAGGTGGTGAGTGGTTTGGAGGCCGAGGTTAAGAGGTGCTTCCCAAAATGAAGTGGCTCGGTACGGAGGCAACGGCTCTGGTCATGTGTGAGGGCGCGGCTGGAAGGGTGGGGAGGAGGCTGCGGAGCACGGCGGCTGCGTTGCTAGGACGTAATCACTTTGGTACGTGAAGTAATAATACAGGGGTTATTGCGCCTGCATGAAGAAGCGTACATTTTTGGGTGAGCGCTCTGGTGTAGGGAGTAAACTGCCATTCCCCTTTAAAGAAAATCCCTTTTATTTGCTTTAAAAAGGGGTGCGAGCCGCGGCTGCGTAATCCTCTGTCATTCACCCAGCAAGGACGCAGAACAGCAGAGGCACCGTCACCTCTATTCTAGCTATTCCTATGTACATATCTATGTCCTTTTCCCCTATACCAGCTCCTCTCTGTAGTTTTCCCAGTTTATGCTTCTCAGTTAAGGCCAAGCACCTGCTTTAAGTGAACAGGGAACTGCAAAGACAGAAGTCTGAGAAACAAGGAATCCAAAGGCAACAGGCGTGCTAGAGTGGTATTACACCAGAAACGCTACTTGTTTTTCTATGAGCACCAGAGATTATTAGTCATTTCCCTCTCCTTTAATCCCAAAAGCGTGAACATCAGTCACGGAAATCTACCTCAAATGACCCGCGTGAAAATTAACTGTCCTAGGGGATCTGCTTAAAGTCAGCTGGGGATCCGGCTCGATCTGTCCCCTGCTTGCCGAGCTGACCACCAGGACACCAGCATTTCAGACTGGCAAAGCGAAGAAAGTAGGGGATACCCTGGTCATGTGGCGACCAGTCGGACAAACCACTCGAAGCTGTTTTCCAGAAGCGGGACCGGCTGTACCACGTGCCGCCCTCACCCCCTTGCCACCGGTGCTCCCCAGCCCAGGGTGGCTACCAGCGGCTCGGAGGGGCAGGGACCACCGCGGTCAACTGCTTCGCAGCCCTTTTGCCCCTCCCCAGCCGGCTGCCCAGGTGCGCCTCGACCCGCCGCGCAACGCTGCGCGTCCCTCGGCTCCGCGCCCCGGCGGATTTTCCCCGTCGCCTGGAAGCGGAGTTCGGGGAGCCCCGGTGCTCACCGCCCACAGAAAACGGCGCAGCAGGGGAGCCGGCTTCCCCCTTGGCAGCGGTACCAAAGCAGTCCGAGTCCCCCGCCTCAGGTGCTTTCTCGCTGGAGGCAGCATCTTTATATTTTCTAGCGTGTATATGGATTTTAAGAACAAGGTTATATTTAAACCTGTTTAAATATAGGCAGGCTGGGACATAGGACGACTATAGTTGTTTTTTTCAAGATTTCTCTTGGAGAATGAGGTTACACTGCGGCATGGCTTCGTTACTCCGCGGTGTAAGGCTCCCCTTGCTGTTTTTGCTTAATTGCCTCGAGTGCGGAGGACGGCGAGAGGACAGGGAGGGAGCCGGACTGGCTAAAATATGGACGCTAAAAGCTGGGAGGTGCATCATTGGCTGCGGCAACTGTCATGTGCTGCCTGTGGCTGCAATGCAGGCACCGCCACTGCATTAAAATCTAGTTTTGGTGTGTTCAGGTCCTCGAGGTCTTATCAAGCTTGCCTGGCTCTTCAGGACGCTGAAGAAGAGAAGGTCACGTCCTGCTTTCTGCTGCGGCAGGGCTGCCGCTCCTGAAATCGCTGCCCTGGGTCCAGGGGACAAGTGTAGCTTCCACGACAGCATTATTATTATTATTATTACTACTACTATGTCTATCCTCCCGTTCGAAAAAATAAATGAGTAGAACAAGCCTCGCCGTGTGCTTGCAAGCAGTGAGAGGGCTGTTTTTTTCAAAAGTAGTCGGCCTCTGAAATGGGTAACCTGGGGTGGAGGGAGCTGTTCGGGAAGGGTTCATGGTGGGAGATTCGGGCAGGACGATGCTGAACTCCTCGTACCTGGAGTCGACTTAGTTGTCTTAATGAGCTATTCAGAGTCAACAGGTTATGACTCAAATG
Organism: Brachypteracias leptosomus; assembly: GCA_013401335.1. Taxonomy (NCBI): domain Eukaryota; kingdom Metazoa; phylum Chordata; class Aves; order Coraciiformes; family Brachypteraciidae; genus Brachypteracias; species Brachypteracias leptosomus. The sequence continues at coordinate 57,134 of VYZX01017752.1, forward strand.
CGGAATGCAGGCCGTCAAAATACAGGGGAAAATGAGAGGTTAGGAGGACTTGATGTTTTCCTGTACTCAGAGGGCCAAGTAGAGGTCCTGTAGCACTCAAAATTTGCACGTGTTTGATGTTTTTTATTCCGGTATAAATCCTATAGCTAGGAAAGTTCCTGAAGGATGACACCGAATTACTCCAGTAAACCGGGAACAGCACAGGTGCGTGTGTGAGTGGGGAGGGTTCCTGCCACACTTCACCCACCCGGCTCCGGGTGCGTGGCAGAGCCGCTTGTACCGGCGCGGTTCCTGGCAGAGGCACAGGTTTTCCCGCTGCAGCCTGTTACAAACCCAGCGAGGAACAAAGTGCTTACGAAAGAGAAAGACAAACTTTTGCACTTTTTTTTGTGTATGGAAGCCGAGGAGAAAGCAAAAGAGGTGCGAACTAGGGGTTTGGGATTGCAGGGTGGAGCTTGAAAGGTGGGATGTCTCTCGCCGAAGATGCCTTCGAAATAGGAAATGTTGGCCTTTTTCGCTGGAGTGAAAATAGCAAAAGGGATCATAAGCTTTGGAAGATATGGTGCAGGTTTTGACCTGCTGGGTCCCTGGTCCCCTTGCACAGTACTTCTTCACGCAGGCAGAGCCCCAGGAGTTTTCTTCGGTTTGCTCCTGGGATAAGGAACATTTTTCTCACTATTGAGAGGAACATGGTTGCTGTCATGTTTTGGAAAGGGGTGGGTACCAAATGGCTGAAGTGCCAAACTGGTCTGGATAACCAGTTTCAGTAAAGGCTGGGCAGAAAGAGTGAGAATCTCTTACCTTGTAGCTTCCCAACTCCCCTGAGCGATATAAATGATGAAAATGGAAAGAATGAGAAAGTATTTATAAAAAAGGGACCCCTCTCCTCCCAGTTAAGAAAATAAAAAATGAGTCTTTTCCATCTTCTGTAAATCCCAGGCTTTGAGAAAGCGAATTCTACGCTTGAGAGTAAATGTTTGTACTAAGTATATATGCTGAACTAAATAGGTACAGTGGCAATGGCATTTTAACAACAAGACGAAAGGTTATTTTTTGGCAAAATAGCAGTGTGTCAGAAATTAATATAAATGACCTTTAAGAACCCCCACTTATTTGCTCTTCTTTGTATTCTGCTTGGCATATGTGAGTACAGACATAGAATATTCGTTTCTTTTCTTATTTGTTCTGTACACATTGTTGCCATATCATTGATTATTAGCTGTGCATATTTATCACATAAAGGCACTCAAGTATGAGTCAATTAATAGAGAACACAACTGCTGAAGTTAGGTTTATATTTAGATCACAAACAACCTCCCTTTAAACAAATGGATAATGCCAAGTGCAAATCCTTTGACTTTTGGAGCACGAGCAAATATAATAATTTGCCCTCAGAGAAAGCTTTCCTACATACATTTTGTTGTCCTTTAGCATTTAAAATAGCAGTAGCAGTAACATACACAGATAATATGGATTAGTCACCTAATTGTGACTAATCTCTGTTCTGACGATACAGTACATATATGATAGAATTCCAGTTGACCTCTTCACATTGCATTATGTAACTGTCTGATTAGAAGCACAAATGGAATGCAACTTGCTTGAAAGATTATTTCATAAACAACTGCTATATTAATGAATGTTTTACTTAATGATGTGGTCAATGCAATTTAGAATAAATTAACCGTTAATTGTATCTACACACTTCTTTAAATTATTATTACTATTTGTAGCTTTATGTGCTACCAGATCTAAAATGACCGTCCAAGCAATTGGTATCATTATATGTGACAGCTTAGACTGAAAATGGTCATTCTTGGCATATTAAGTGAGCTGCAGGGAAATATGTGTTTCAGATGGAAACAAAGCTCTCCCCATAATTTTGGACAGTTACAATGTAATATTTTCACAACTTTTCATACAAATTCTCTTTTTAGCCTGTCTCTGGGACATCAGGTCTCACTTCCTTCTCTTCCTAGTCAATGGGAGAACCTGCAAACTATATTTCTACAGGCCTACCTTTCTTAAGAATTTATCTCAATCTGTCCTATCTGGAATTGCCAGAGAGTCCTCTTCTCAGTCAAAGGTACATGTTCTCTAGGATTTGTAACAACAGGACAAGGGGTAAAGGTTTTAAGCTAGAAAAGGGTAGATTGGGTTAGCCATTAGGACAAAGATCTTTAATATGAGGGTGGTTGATCACTGGAACAAGTTGCCCAGAGAGGTGGTGGAGACCCCATCCCTGGAAGCATTCAAAGTCAGGCTTGTTGGGTTTCTGAGCAACATGCCCTAGTTAGAGATGTCCTTACTTATTGTCAGGGAGTTGGACTAGATGACCTTTGGAGGTTCCTTCCAACCCAATACATTCTGATTCTCCTGTGTCTCTCAAGTGTGCAGGATAGTGAATACATTGAGAAAGTTAATACTTCCAGAAGTAATCCTGCACACCCTTTCTCATACCATTAGTGGAACTAGTTGCATGAGTAAGTTCAACCATCTAACTTTAATACTCAAGATAAAGCTTAGTGACTTTAACTAGATAATGTATTTTTTCTTAAATAGTTGTAAACATTGTAATATGTTGTAAACAGTTGTAAAAAAAAATGGACGTGATGTTTTTCCTTTATGTTTCTCCATATTAATAGGAATTTTTCCACTCACTTAACTGTGCATAGAACTAGGTCCTAATTTATCTGCTCAATTTGCAATGTACTTTTCCTAAGACTGGAAAGCCTAACTTCATTCACATGATTTGATTAGCAATGTAAAGGAATATATAAAGGAATTATTTTAACGAATCAAAATGCTTGGGAAGCACATGTCTCGGTAAAAAAAGTATAAAAGGATTCCTCTTGAACTACTCATTGCAGTATTCTGTTTGTTTGCCATTAGTTTTTATTACAGACGTGTCTCCCTGGAACATTGTTTATATATTTCTTGCAAATAGGAGACAGGCTTTTCCAGGTGTCCACAGTACGTTTCTGCAGTTCTTCTTTGTTCATGTAAGGGCTTTCCTAGCTACCATTTTTTTAATTCACTCCAAATTTCTATGCTTGTATTTAAACCAGGTGCCTCTAATGGCCAAGGCACTAAAACTGTGGGCCAGAGTCAACAGTTACTGCTTATATGAAGAAAGTTTTCTTTGCTAGAGTAAGAATTAAAGGACTGCAGCTCAAATCCTCAGAAAAAAAGCAGTCATTAGTTTAAATATATGCATACTGATAGTCTCACAGATCAAGAAATTCAGGATTGCAAATTCTGTCTCTATTCTACAAAGGAAAAGTGACTTCAAATGCTTCCCCCTTCATCCTTTTCCCATTTGGTGTGCCTTTGGAAACTCCCTCCTCCCAAACACTGAGTTACAGATCTTGTAAAATGATTGTCTGGGGTTGAGACACATTCAGCAGGGGCAATGGCTGAAGTAATTACTATCTCCAGCTGTCTGCCTCACTCCACTGATGAAAGGTACAGGGCCAGCTCCAGGGACTCTTTCTCCTAATACACCACAGTTTATGGTTTAAGGTAAACTGCCACAGATTTCACTTTACATGGAAGCATTGGACTGTAGACTGTAGCACAGCTGTTCCTGCTAGAGAGATTGTTCACACTTTATCCTTACTCTGCCCTTCCGCACTCTGAATGTCATAAATGAGGCTTGTGAACACCACTACAGCAGCTGGGTGCTTCAGTCCCTTAGAGCATCAGTCCCAGTGGTCCTCCTACATGGCAGAGTGGGGAAGACCGTAGGCCATGGAGTTTAGGGTTTTGTTCACTGCTCTGTGGTAGCTCAGAGAGCTGAACACAAGCAAGGCAGTTGGAAGAGCGTCTGCTGGTTTTACCACACAACAGTTCTATCTTGTCTATGGATTGTGTTAGCAGCTGTGCAGAAGAGGCAGGCCAAGCAGTTGAACTGCTACCAAAGGATTCCTCTCCATACTTCCACCCTCTCAATACTCTGCACAAAACTGGATGCAGAACTGGCTCCTGCTCTCATAACAGCAACAGTGTGTTCCTTAAGCAGGTTTACAATTTTACTCTCTCTGCTTCTGTTTACTTAATCTGTTGCATGTTTACTCTAGTTGCTCTGGGATGCATCTCAGTACTGCTGCGATTCCCATGTTGTTTCACTGTAATTATCATGAGATACAACAGGTGTGATAAGTTACTAAACTGCTTCTGAAGTAAACTCTTCCCTCTACTTTATGGTGTTGCTAGTTTTTATCCATATACACGCAAACGTGGCATTTTGACATGGTCTAAGTTACGTGTTAACAAATAAATCTCCTTTGTCCATTCAACAGTGGCGAGTATCTGTTTAAAATTTAATTCTCATTCCCTCACCTCTCTTTTGTACTTTACAGCGTGGGCCAGGCTCCAGCACACATGTTCGTACTCAGTAGGTTACTTCAGAGGTAGCCCCTTTCACTTTGATGACACTATTTATGGAGGCAGGCATTGCTGTGTGTGAACAAGGGTATAGAGTCTGACCCTTCTGAAGGCTTGCGATGGCTGAAGTCTGGAGTCAATCACATGATCTTTAACACAGTTAGACAATTTATTCCTGTTGTTGTCTTTTGTTATCATCCACTTAGTGCAATTAAATCACAGAAGTCCTGATTTACTAAAGCACTTGAGCACACGGCAGACTCTAAAAGTGCTTAGAAATAACTTTCAGTACATTATTATATTCTAGTGAATTCAGTTTTGAAATAAAAAAAAAAACCTTTAGGCACATGCTTAGAAATAAGAATATTCCTTGGTTTTGCCAAAGAGAGATGGCTTGAAGGGGGCATTTGTTACTGTGTTGAATTGGGACCTAATAAAGAACAGCCGTAGTTTTTCAGCTACAAACCGCTGTGTATAAATCTTGGGGACAGCAATGTTGAAAATAACAGCTATTATCTGCTGAAGTTTCAGTGCAGCTATGGAAACTCAAATGCCTGGCTAACTAAGGTTTGGCTATACCCCTAGCATTGTGTGGATATTTTGACGTAACCTAGAGGGAAAATCTTTAAACTAATCCAATAGTCAATGTTCTTACATCTGTGCTTTTGGTTAGGAAGCCAACATGCACAGTCTGCCCTGAAGGCAGCCTGTTCCCAAGTAGCCTGTGGCTTTCGATCATCTCTGTACTGTTTGGCAGCTGGTAGCCTGGGCTGTTGAGATAGAAAGCTCTCTCCCTCTAACTTAGGCCCCAGTTAACTGAAATCCACCCAAAGGCATTGCATGCTATTTTTCTTTTGCCGTTTCCAAAGACTGTTTTGTACACAGAAAAAAAAAAATCTTTACTGACTGATTCACAAGGAATATCCCAGTTGTGTATTTGCTCAAATAAAGACTAGATTTGGGGATAAATATCCTGTTGGCATCCTCCTATTTGCAGCCAAACTGATGAAAAGTATTTCCCAAGATAATCCTGTTGATTTTAAGCTGTGAATAAGAGAATTAAAGAAAATGTGTCATCTTCTGAAAGATGTGCTTTCAAGTGTGTGAAAAACAGCAACAGGGGTGAGGATGTGGCTTCAGTCCAAAGAAAACTGCATATCTGTGTGACTACAACTTCGTAACTTAATGTGGGAATATGCAATTAGGGCTTCTGTGATGATATCTAGTGAGTTCAAGAAGGTAAAATGAGAGAAGTTTCACAGCAGTATTTGCATAGGTGTGATTCTTTGGAGTTGCTGCATATGTGCTACAGAAGTGGTCATCACAAGTATGGTAAATCTCATACTTTATGATGTATTTGACTTGTAAAAGCCCAAATCAAGTATTCATTTAGTCCAGCTGCAGGTTGAATTTAGTGTTGGTCCAAGTTGATCTGCATGTATGCTGTGGACAATTTTATGGTAACATACAGTGCCAGAGACACTTCTAGGCATCTAGAAACCCTTGATAAATGTGCATGTGAAGCAGTGACAACAGAATGGCAAAGCCAGCCAAGGCCCCTGGCTGTCCTAGTCAAAGCAAGGACCAAGAGGGCAAAGGTCAGATGACAGATTTAAATTTTTAAAGAAAGGCAGTGGTAGGACTAGGGGGAATGGCTCAAAACTAGAGGTGGGTTGATTCAGATTAGACATTAGGAAGAAGTACTTCACCATGAGGGTGGTAAGACACTGGAAGAGGTTGCCCAGAGAGGTGGTGGAAGTCCCATCCCTGGAAATTTTTAAGGCCAGGCTGGATGGGGCTCTGAGTAACCTGATCTAGTGGGAGGTGTCCCTGCCCATGGCAGGGGGGTTGGAACTAGATGATCTTTAAGGTCCCTTCCAACCCTGACAATTCTATGATTCTATGGTTAAATGTTATTGGGTTTTATTAAATTATTTTTATTTATTTGTTGAGAAATTTCAGATACGCCTAGCAAGTATTTCACTACCTATAACCATTCAACTCACTGGAGACTTATTCTTCAGTTTCATGAACTGGAACTGCATATGTTAATGCTGAGTTGCTGTTAGGAGTATTGTCAAAAAGCATTAACTACCATTAAAAAAAGTTTATTTTCAGAATTTGATAGAAAGCATGGGGTCAGCAGTAGTTGTGCAATGTATGCTGATTTAACTCACTCTGTGGCCCAGAGGGTCTAGGTAGTCAAGCAGATTATCTTGTATCAATTTTAACATTTAATAGACCCACTTAACAAATATAACTCTGTATAGTGCATACTTTGAGGAGATAGAATCAGTGATCACCAGGAAAGTATCAAATAAAATGTAGTATTATGTGTTATCTTATAGCCTTATAATATTGACTTTTCTTACCACCTGTCTCCTGTTCTACCAACATAAACACTTTATATAAAGTATGTCTG